>RJWM01009341.1:0-68514 GCA_004363535.1 Dasyprocta punctata
ATTCATACTCATGGCTGCCTGCTCCAAGCACCTGCATTTTCCTCACTGAAGATGTGTGCGAGTCACAGACTAAGACAGCCAACAGCCAGAAGCGGCCCTCAGCCAGGGAGAGATGGGAGCTGGTGGATAAGCACCTCAAGAGGTAAATCTAAAGTGTAACCAGGTTCCAGGGTGCTGGAGTCTCCTTCTAGAGCTGGTTTGTAGGTTCATTCTGTCCTGAACAAAACAGTGGACCAAACAAGCACAAAAAGTAGTGAGGTTGGCTAGGGACACGGCTCAGGACCTGGCACTTGCAAGGTCCTAAGTTCAATTCCTGGTACCAAAAAAAAAAAAAAAAAAAAAGTGAGGTTTTATATTTACTAAAGGTAGAAAAAGAAACATGCTCTGTGTATGGAACAAGTGTGGCTCAATTAAAAGCAGGAAAAGAAGAGCACTCTCCAGGGTGAACGCTGACCACTGCGGGAGAGAGCGCGGTGACCCCAGGCTCAGCCCTCCCTGTCCTCAGGCTGAAGGAGCGTCTGGCTCATCCTATCAGAAACCTGCCTAGTTCTCAGGAGAACTGAAGATCGCACTCTGATTGGTTCCAGGTGCAAGGTTTTGGGAATTGTTCTGCACACGTGTCCCAAAATTTTGTAATTGAAAGGTCATGCCCACTTACCCCAGCCAGTTTGCCACACCCGTCTTCTGCCTCAAAACTGTTCTACTCTGACTCCTAAAAAACATCCCCACTAGGCCATGGGGATCAGGAGGTGACTCAGCAAGGTGACAAAGTACGCCTTCCTGTGGGGCGGCGGTGTGCAGGCTGGAAACCCAGAGAGCATCACCCCACCCCCACCCCCAGCAAGCCACCGACGGATTCGGAGGACTCAGGTTGAGATGATAGCAACTGAGGGGAAGGGAGTAGCTTGACGCTTGTATTGTTTGGTTGACTCTGCAGGCCTGGGGCTGGGGGTCTGGGCATCTGTTTGGAGGATGGCAGTATACATTGCTGCGACTGTGGGGGATATCCTCCTGCATTGTTTTTGAAATCCAATGTCTTGTTCCATTTTACTGTTTTGTTTTATTCCTGTGTGTGGTAACCTGAGCAACTATTTTGAAGATAACAATATGTAGTATAACAATCATTGTTGAGTTCCTATCATCTTTTTTGAAAACCTATATAGATGTTGTTTTGCTGTTGTTGTTGTCATTTTGCTTTTGTTTTTTAGGTTTGTTTGCATCTTGATTTTTCTGTTTTTTCTTTTTTCTCTTTAAAATAAAAAATATGTATAATAGATATTGTAAATTGGGAAGAAATTGTTCAAAAGAAAAGATAAACTGTGCTGGGGAAAGGAAGAATAGATAAAATGAAAATATATATGTATACACAAGATAGTTAAGGTAGTTATACAGCTAGCTCCTGTTTGTTCCTTGAAAAGAATGATTTATGCTAATATTGTTTAGACAAGATATCATTCCTATGTCCTATACTCTGATAACTACTACAAGACACCAATACACCATGTATCAAGTATTGGAACTGTCCTACTACCCTGTTTTGAAATGCATTTCCATTGTTTGTTTATCTGTTTTTCTCTTTAAAATTTTTTTAAAACCCCCACCCAAGGGGTACAGCGTATGATGATAGCACTGCTGTGAGTCAACAGGCTAAACAAACAACACCCACCTTTGTCACAATGTTGTGAGGCAACTGAGAATCAAGACCACGGATAAAGCAGATAGGAGCCTGGATATCGTGTTAACATTGAAAGACATGATTTATATCCATAAGCAAATGGACCACATTGCATTCAACCTAAGAATTAATCTACTTGTCTTTTGAGTCACAGGTACCACAGAATTAGAGAAAGATGCCGGAAGCAGGGCCTGTCCTGTGCACTGATGGTTTGGAAGATCAGGGTTCAGAGTCAAACAGGCGCTTCTGGAAGGCAAGCATTTTGTGAAGAGCAGGAGGGAAGTAGCTGGGCCCGCAGCCCTGGCTGTCTCCACAGTCACCAGTCAGGTAGGCGATTGCCCCTGCAGAAAGCAGCAGAGAAGGGGTATGAGGAGCCCGAAGTATTAGGCTGCGGGGCTCCCCCAACAGGGAATAAAACCTCGACTGTGGAATGTTCCCAAACCCCATGCCAGCTCGCTGCACTGTGTCAGGCCAGCCATGCCTCACACCCATTCAACATAACAAATAAAAACAGAACATTTCAATTCCTGTGTTCACAGCGCTCATCTAAGGGACAGTGGTCCCCAATAGGACCTCAATGATCAATTATATGAACAGTGATCTTTAAATCATTTGTCCTATGACATTAATAAATGGATTGTAACCATGCGGTACCTGATTGTAAAGGGCACTTAGGAAAAGCTTTTTTTTCTTTTAATATTTATCATGTGCTACTATGACTACATATTTACTTAACCCTCACAATAACCTCATGATTTCCACTACCCAGATGAGGGACTAAGACTTAGAAAGGTTAAGGTTAAGACTAAGAAACTGCTGGTACCACAAAAAGAAGGAGAAGGAGAAGGAGAAGGATAGATGACCTCAATTCACCAATAAAAAGGAACACAGGTAGAGTGGATCAAGAAACAAAATCCATCAATATGCTGTATACAAGAAACACATTTAACTCAAAAGGAAATTCATAGACTGAAAGTCAAAGGAGAAAAACAATGTTCCATGTGACAGGAAACCAGAAAAAAGCAGAGGTAGAGTGCCCATCAACCATGGAATGGATAAGATATGGTATTTTTATACAATAGAAAGCTACTCAGCTATAAAGAAGGATAATCATGAGGCTCTTGTAGGTAAATGGATACAACTTGAGATCATGCTCATGGATAAAATGGTTTGGACTCACAAGGGTTAACATCATGTTGTCTCCCTAGTATAAAAAAAGCCGAAGGAGTTAATGGAATCCAAAATGTATAATAGCCAGGCATGGTGGTACAGTCCTGTAATTGCAGCACTCAGGAGGCTGAGGCAGGAGGATTATAGTGAGTTTGAGGCCAGCCTGGGCTACAAAGTGAATTCAAGGCCAGCCTGAACTGCAGAGCAAGACCCTACAATAGACAACACAAAATGTACAATAGACATTATGAAAATGAAAAGAGAGGAAATGGCTAAAAAGGGAAGGAACAACTGGGATGGGAGAAAGGAGAAAAGACAAAGAAGGGAAAGGAATGTATATCTATGATAGATAATTATGCTACTAATCTCTGTTAGGAAACCAAAGAGAACAGTTTGTGTTTTCATTGTTTGATCACTTTTTCATACATATCTCTGGTAATACAAACAACTACTTTGAAAATAACAATACACAACACATTAACCATTGTTAATCCCCTAATATTCTGGTTTGAAATTCTGTATCATTGTTTTTACTCTTTTCTTTTTTTGTTCTAAATTTTCAAAAAAGGAGGAGGAGACAAGGAAGAAAGAAAGAAAGAAAGAAAGAAAGAAAGAAAGAAAGAAAGAAAGAAAGAAAGAAAGAGAAAAGAAAAGAAAAGAAAAGAAAAATAAGGAACTTGCTGGCGGTCATGGCACTAATAAGTATGAAGGAAGGGCTCAAATTTTGGTCTTTCTTATGCCAAAACCCATGGTAGTAAGCACTTCCTAATCCTTCCCTCCAATCATTAAGCTAAATGAATGTTTTAAAGTAAGTTATTCCAGGAGCACCAAGATGGCAGAGTGGTAATCAGCAGAAAAAAAAGCTTCTCTGAGAGTCGCCATCCAAACACTGGAATACAGCAGTGTGAGTAAGGCAAGAAGGAGGAAAGTGGGTCCCCTGGACCCCAGAAGGATGTGAAGCACAAACCGATGCCCGTGGAGAGAGTAAAGAGAGGAACTTCAACAAAGAGGAAGGAGGTGGCTGGCAGCGTCTTCTCCCTGAGATGGGACTCACTGCATGAGAACAGATTCAAATCTGCAGACACGTGGTGTGTCTCTGGTGGAGACCCCAGAGGACCCCACAGAGAGACGCAGCAGTGGAGGGGAGCAGCAGATGTGGAGGACTGCACTAGCTGGTGGTGAGTGCTGTGGGCTGGGTCGTCCCATGGGAGAGAGCGACTGGCTGGGAGCCATGTAGGAGAGGGGCTGACTGAGCTCAGAACTCACTGCTGCCAGCTCCATCTAATGGCTCCCAGCTGGGCTCAGGCCCATGGAGATGCACGGACAGCTGCAGGTCAAATGAGTCTGGGCCCAGCCAGTAGCCACAGACTCACTGAGATGACCCACTGCCCTGCCACAAAGCTACTTCTGGCCTGCTGGGATAGATCAGCACAGATCTGAGCTCTGTCTCCACGCGTTGTCTACCAGCGACAACAGAGACAAACCTGGAAGTGGACTTTTTTTCCTATCTCTTGTTTGTTTTTTGTTGTTAGGGTGTTGTTTTTGTTTCTTGTTGTTGTTGTTTGTTTTTTCTCTTTTGTTGTTTGATCTTATTTTAATGAGTGTGAACATGGTTTCTAACCTCTTTGTTCCTTGTTCTGTTCTGTTTATCTCTTCTTTTTATCTCTTCCTTTTCCCTTTCCCTCCAGTCTTCTGCACCAGTTTCCCAAAGCTAGTGTGATCCTCTCCCCACCGTCTTACTTCCAATCTCTTCCTCTTCTTCTTCTATTTCTCTATTTTCTCCCTAACCTCTTTTGAATTTTAATCCCTGAGGGAAAATGACATATTAACGACTTACATGCTACATACAAATTTTCTGGTTGGTTTCAGATTTTGTTATATAAAACAACAACAAAACAATAATAAAACCACAACAACAACAAAAAAACAAATAAGAAATAGAAAAAAAGTCCACTTCCAGGTTTGTCTCTGCTGTCACGGGTAAACAATGCGTGGAGACAGAGTTCAGATCCATGTTGCTTTATCCCAGCAAGCCAGCAATAGATTGTTGGTTCATATGGTTAAAGGTGGTAAATTAATGGTTACCTCAATTTGTCATTTTCTAGGCTTGTTTGATATTATTGTTATTGCTGGTGGTACCACTTTAGCCAAAAGTGACATAATTGTTCTAAACAGCTATTTTTCCTATTATTCCAAGACTGAGATTGGCTAAGAGTCAAAGAAAATATTGTGGTATAATGCCAAAGAGGCAGGGCCTGGGCCGAGCAGGCAGCAACTTCTCATCCCCAACAAACTGAAGGGGAAGGATCCTTCAACAGACTCAAAACCCAAAAGCCAGCTACATGTGGAAGACACTTCAGAGAAGTAGTCATTACCTAAGAGTTCTAAATACTAACAATAAAGCAACTCACTGTAGGCAATCTATAAGCATCAACCCAGGAATTCAGCTAAAAAAAAAAAAAAAAGTAAAAAGAAGGAAACACTTAAACAAGATGCAACCCCAGACGTCCAGTTCACCAAAGGGAAACCCAATGGGGCAAGCAGGTGGAACAATGCAAAGCCCCCCACCTGGCCTCTCTGAAGAGGTAAACACAAAGTGATTGTATGAAGCTCTAGAAAAACTCAAATCAGAAATAATTTCTTGAATAACTACCAAAAAAGGTGTGCACAATGAAAACCATGCTCTAGAGCAGATACACATAAAAAAAATAGAAGAGCCAGGTGTGGTGGTGCATGCCTTTAATCCCAGCACTTGGGAGGCTGAGGCAGGAGGATCCTTGTGAGTTCGAGACCAGCCTGGGCTACAAAGTGAGTTCAACGGCAGCCTGAACTGCATAGTGAGACCCTGTCTCAAAAAATAGGACCGGGGATTTAGCTCAGTGGCTTAAGCACCTGCCTGGCAGGCATGAGGTTTTGAGTTCGATCCCCAGTACCAAAAACAACAACAAAAAAAAAAATAGAAGAACTTAAGGAAATTATAGAAGCCATGAATGCTCAGCATAGGAAAGAAATGGAATCCATAAGGCAGATTCGAGCAGATATCCAGGAGAATAAAGATTCCATTGAAAATATCCATAGCAAGCCGGGCGTGGTGGCGCACGCCTTTAATCCCAGCACTCAGGAGGCTGAGGTAGGCAGAGCGTTGTGGGTTTGAGGCCAGCTTGGGCTACAACGCGAGCACAAGGCCGGCCTGAGCTACATAGTGCGACCCTGCCTCAAAAAAAAAAAACCAGGGCCGGGAGTTTGGCTCAGTGCCTTAAAGCGCTTGCCCTGGCAGGTGCGAGGTTGTGAGTTCAATCCCCGGTGCCGCAAAAAAAAAAATATATATATATATCCATAGCAGAATAAGCCAATGTGAGGATCTCAGATATAGAAGACAGGCTTTCGGTAAGCTATCATGAAAAGAAAGATTTCTTAAACATAGAAAGAGAGCATGAAAAATCAATCCAGCAGCTGCTAGATGAGGCAAAAGAAGAATAACTTAAGATTGATTGGAGCCAATGAAAAAGCAGGAGATACCACAAATGATATTAAAAAACTGTTCACAGACATCATGACAGAAAACTTCCCTGGGGGAAAAACAATTTAATGAACAGATAATGAGGCAAATACAACTCCAATTAGGCACAATCATAATAATCTATAGACAGGCGTATCATACTCAAGATTCCAGAAATTCAGCACAAAAATAGAATTTTAAAAACTCTTAGGAAAAAGAAACAAATCACCTATAAAGGAAAGCAATCTGAATCTCAGCTAACTTCTCAGCACAAATCCTCAAGTCAAGGAGAGCGTGGAGTGAAGTATTTCAAACTAAGGAAAACAACCTTCAACCCAGATTGACGTACCCCAAAAAACTATCTTTCAAAACTGTTGGAGAGGGCTGGTGATACAGCTCAGGGGCACAGTGACTGCCTGACAAGCACAAGGTCATGAGTTTGATTCCCTATACAAAAAAAAGATGTAGAAATAAGATACTTACATGACAAAGAACATTTGAGGAAATTTATGGCCACCAAACCAGCACTGTGAAACGTTTTGAAGGACATTCTAAAAAGAAATAGCAAGGACTATAACTCCATGAACCCCAACAGAAGGAATCCACCAAGCAAGGTAAACAAGTTGTGGGGGGGGAGAATAGGGGTGAACTAACAACAGAAAAATAACATGACAAGGATAAGTCAATATGTATCAGGGTTTTTGGGGGTGTTTTGTTTTGTTTTGTTTTGTTTTGTTTGTATCAGGGATCACACTCATGACCACACACTTGCCAGGTAGATGCTGTGCCACTGAGCTATACCACCAGTCTCAAGGCATTGGTTGTAACAACAAATGTTAATGGTCTCAATTAATCAATAAAAAGACACAAATTGGCACAATGGATCAAGAAGCAAGATCCGACAATATGCTGCATACAAGAAACACATTTAATTCAAAAAGAAATTCACAGACTGAAAGTCAAAGGATGGAAAACAATACTCCATGAAAAAGGAACCTGGGAAAAAGAAAGGGTAGTTATTCTATTTGTGGACAAAGTGTATTTCAAGCCAAGATTGATTAAAAGAGACAAAGAAGATTATTACATCCTTGTAGAAGGAACAGTCCAAGAGGAAGAGATAAAAATCATAAATATATATACAACAAATACCAGTGCACCCAACTACATAAAACAAATATTAATGGGCACAAAGAGTCAAATAAGCACTAATACAATTGTATTGGAGGATCTCATATCCCACTGTCACAAAAAGACAGATCAACTAAACAAAAAAATCAACAATGAAATACTAGAACTGAACCAAACTTTTGAGCAAATGGATTCAGTGGATGTCTACAGAGTGTTCCACACCACAACATCAAAACACACATTCTTCTCAGCTTCACACAGGAAATATCCAAAATAGATGACATACTAATTCATAGAACATGCTTAAGTAAGTGTAAAGAAATTGAAATTATCCCATGCATATGATCAGACCATAATGCAATGAAATTGAAAGTCAGTGGCAAAAGAAACCACAAGAACCTCATAAACACATGGAAATTAAATAACGCTCTCCTGAACAAGCAATGGGTCACAGGTGAAATTAAAGAAGAAATTGAACAGTGTCTACAATTAAATGATGTTGATACAACATACTGGAACTTATGGGATCCAATGAAAGCAGTCCCACAAGGAAAATTCGTAACAGTGAATACTCACATCAGGAAAATAGAGCAAGCACAAATAAACAACTTAATGGTGAACCTCAAACTTCTGGAAAAAGAACAGCAGGCTAAGCCAAAAGCTGCTATGAGGGAGGAAATTATAAAGATCAGGGCAGAAATTAATATATTGGAGACCAAGAAAACAATACAAAGAATCAAAGAGTTGGTTTTATTAAAGATTAAATCGGCCAGGCGAGATGGTGCATGCCTGTAATCCCAGCACTCTGGATGCTGAAGTAGGAGAATCGCTGTGAGTTCAAGGCCAGCTGAGACTACAAAGTGAGTTCCAGGTCATCCTGAACTGCATACTGAGACCCTGTCTCAAAAAATAAATAAAATAAAATAAATATTAAATAAAATCCACAATCCCTTAGCCAACCTTATCCAAAAATGAAAGAAAAGACTCAAATCCACACAATTAGAAATAAAAAGGGGGCCAGGAGTTTGGCTCAGTGGCTTAAGCACCTGCTTGGCAGGTGCGAGGTTGTGAGTTCAATCCCAAGTACTGACAAAAAAAAAAAAAAAGAAAGAAAGAAAGAAATGAAAAGGATGAAATCACAAACAGAACCTGCAGAAACCCAGAAGATCATCTATACCTACTTTGAGAACTTATATTCTAATAAGATGGAATATGTAGAAGAAATGGACAGATTCCTAGATACATATGAATTACCAAAGCCAAATCAAGAAGATATAAAAATTCTAGATAAATCAATATCAGTTGATGAAATTGAAGATGTAATTAAAAACCTACCAACAAAGAAAAGCCTAGGCCTAATAGATGGACTACTGAATTTAGAGAAATTTAGAGAAGACCTAATGCTATTAGTTCTGAAGCTCTTTAATGAAAGTGAAAGGGAGGCAATACTCCCAGATTCTTTCCTGGAAGCAAACACTACCATGATACCAAAACAGAACAACCCGACTAAGAAAGAGAACTACTGGTCAATCTCCCTAATGAACATACATACAGAAATGCTCAATAAAACACTAGTGAACAGAATGCAGTAAATCATCAAGATTATGCACCATGACCAAGTGGGATTCATTTCAGGGATGCAGGGATGGTTCAACATTTGCAAATCAATAAATGTAATCACCATATTACCAGAGCCTAGGACATAAACCACATGACCATCTCAATAGATGCAGAAAAAGTCCATTCATAATTTTAAAAAAAAACTACAGAAAATTGGAATAGATATTTATCTCAATCTGATAAAAAAAAAAAAACAACTATGACAAACCAACAGCTAACATCATACTAAATGTACAAAAACTGAAAGCTTTCACTCCAAGATCAGGAACAAGACAAGGACGTTCACTGTCACCACTCTTACTTAACATAGTCCTGGAAACTTTAGCCAGAGGAATTAGACAAGAGAAAGAAATAAAAGTAATAAGGGTAGAAAAGGAGGAAGTTAAATTATCATTATTTGCAGATGACATGATACTCTACATAGAACACCCAAAAAACTCCACTAAAAAACTGCAAAGATGAAATAAGCAAATTCAGTAGCTTAGGTGGATACAAAGTCAACACTCAGAAATCAATGGTCTTCCTATACACAACTAACAAATTCATTGAGAGAGAAATTAGGGAAGCAGTACCTTTTACAATAACATCCAAAATGAAATACCTAGGAATCTGAAAAAGGAGATTGAAGATATTATCAGAAAATGGAAAGATATCTTTGCTCTTTGGTAGGAAGAACCAGTATAGTGAAAATGGCCATACTTCCAAAACTATTATACAGATTTAATGTAATTCAGATCAAAATTCCAACAGCATACTTCTCAGAATTAGAAAAAACAATCCTAAAATTCAGAAGAGACCTAGAATAGCAAAGGCAATACTTGACAAGGCAGCGAGTATCACAATCCCTGGCTTGAAATTATACTATAAAGCTACTGAATAAAAATAGCATGGTACTGGTAAAAACAAAACAAAAAAAAGACAGACCTGAAGATCAATAGAACAGATTAGAAGATGCAGAAACAACTCCAGATATACTCAGCCATCTTACCTTTGTCAATGGTGCCAAATATATTCACTGAAAGAAAAATAGCCTCTTTAATAAATGATGCTGGAAAAACTGGCTCTACACATGCTGAAGATTAAAACTGGACCCATATCTTTCACCATGCACCAAACTAAATTCAAAATGGATCAAAGATCTAAATATTAAACAGAAACATTAAATCTGCTGGAAGATAAAATAGGTAAAACTCTTGAAGACATTGTTGTAGGCAAAGATTTTTTGAACAAAACCCCAATTGCACAGGAACTATCACAAAGAACCAACAACTGGAATCTCAACTTGTTGAAAAGGTTTTGCACAGCAACAGAAACCACCACCAACAGAGTGAAGAGACAACCCACAACATGGGAGAAAATGTTTGCCAGCTGTTCCTCAGACAAAGGATTACTATCCAGAAAATACAAAGAACTCAAAAAATCAGTCCTCTCACATTTAAAGACCCAATTCAAAAATGGGCATCTGAGATGAATACATACTTCTCAGATGAAGAATTAAAAACAGCAAATAAATATATGAAAAAATGTTCAACATCACTAGTCATTCAAGAGTTGCAAATTAAAACAACACTGAGATTCCCCTTCATCCCGGAAAGAATGACTACTATCAAGAAATCAAACAATAACAAATGCTGGAGGGGTTGTGGAGAAAAAGGAACCCTGCTCCACTGTTGGGAGTGTAGACTGGTGCAACCACTGTGGAAATCACTGTGGCGATTCCTCAAAAAACTAAGATGGGAGGTCCCATTGGACCCAGGTATTCCTTTTCTGGGTATCTTCCCAGAAGAATTAAAAACATTATACCACAGCGATATATGTGCATCCATGTCCACAGCAGTCAAATTGTAATAACTAAATCTTGGGAACAACCCAAATGCCCATCAACTGAGAAATGCATAAAAAAGATGTCGTCTTTTTATACAATGGAGTACTACTTATCTATAAAGAAGGATAAACTCGAGACGTTTATAGGTAAATGGATACAACCAGAGACCATACTCATAAGTGAAAGAAATCACACTCACATGTGCAAACATAGTATTGTCTCCCAAGTGTGAGAAGCTGAAAGAGTACATAAGATCCAAAATGTACAATAGATATTGTGAAATGGGAAGAAACTGTTCAAAAGGAAAGAAACTGGGATGGCGGAAATGAGAAAATGAGGAAGGGAAAAGCAAAAAAATAAATAAATATATGTATCATAGTTAAAATAGTTATACTACTAATTTCTCGTAGCTCATTGAAAAGAAAGGTTTGTGCTAATGTTGTTACTCTTACTATCTCATTTTGAAATTTTATTTCTTCTCTTTAAAATAAAATTTTAAAATATAATTTATTCAGTTTGCTTTAAACTAGAAATGACAATCAGACAATAAACTGAGAACGCAATTAATGAATAAAGCAAATGCATTCAAATATTCATGATTAATTAGTCCCCACATGAACGAACCACTCGGCTTAGAAGAAAAGTCCAGAAAACAAGAAAGAAGACGAAAATGTTACGTCTTTTCAAACAGATCCTTGTTAAGCATCTCCCTGAGACCAGTTCTAGCAATAGCTGTGTTTGAGGCTCCGCCGCTCCCTGTGCTCTAGGAGACTCTCCTGTCTCAGGGGTTTCAATTCTCCATAACTGTACAGATTCTGTACCAATGCTGTAAATAGCACTAATATTTAATAGCATAATTATTGTACTCGATGTTTTGTAATGTAATTATTTCCTCCTAAGTGGGATGAAGTCAGGGATATATTCCTGGAATGCACCCACAAATATCGAGTGGGTGTTTATTTAAGCTAGGGAGACAAATGAGCGACTGCCTTGGAAGTGTTGGACTCACTAACATAAGACTCTTTTAGGATTTCATAGAATTCGCCTCTATTGGAAATTTTCAAAGATACTCTAAGTGAACAAACAATAGTTGAATTCAAGTCAAGCGTTTTTCCTAATGAAAACACTTCTTGGAGCACGAGTAGGCACAAGCTAAGCCCGGGAGGAGCACACGCGCCCAGAAACCCCCGAACTGTGCAGCGCGAGCGGGCCGAGCCAGTGACGCCCCTGCGCGGGCACCGGACAGTGTGGGCGGGGCCGCCCTCGGGCCGTCTGGGGGCGGGGCTCTCACATCGCGGGAGCGGGACGGGGCGCAATGCGTGCGCCTGCGCGGTTCACTCCGCTCGTCCCCTCGTGTCCACTCGATCGCCTTCCAGGGTCGCGCACCGCCCCTCCCGGGCCCGCGCACCATCCCTCCCGGGCCCGCGCACCATCCCTCCCGGGCCCGCGCGCCATCCCCCCTCTCGCCGGCGCCGATCTCCTTGCTGCGTGACTGCTCCGGGGCGCGGCATAGCACCCAGCCAGGTCAAGTGGAAAACTGTTCTGGACCCGGATTTCGGGCCACGACCTTCCCTGAGCAAGCGGAAGGGAATAAAAGCCAACGGAAACGAGGAGGAGCGCGGCCCCGCGGCCGGGCTGGCGGTGGCCCCTAAGCGCGTTCCCGCTGCGGCGCGCTCCTCCAGGTCTGCAGGCGGCCGGGCTCGCTGAAGCTGGTGGGAAACAGCGTTCGAGTCTCCAAAACCCCGAAGTCCCCGTGAGGGCCGGCGGGCGTGAGGGAGGGGTCCTGGGGACTGAACACTGCCGAACTATTCTACCGGATTTTTTTTTACTTTTTTTTTTCCACTTTTTGACTTTTGAGAAAGGTTCTAGCTAAGTTGCACAGGCCGGCATTGAAGTGAACTTGTGATCATCCTGCCTCAGCCTCTAGAGTGTGGGATTTCGATATGCACCACCGCACCCAGCACCTTCGCAAATGTAAACACAGTCCTTTTGGCGAATTAACGATGAGTGTGCCACGCGATTGTACTGCCGGCCACGAGATGGAGCCACAATATAGCGCTGACAAAGGTTTCTCGAGGGGCACTCAAGCTGATCCCCAAATTTTAACGTCTTATTGATTTAGGGGAACGAAACCTCGGACTTGCTGTACGTCCAGTACGAGTTCGTGGTTCTCTAAAATCGAAGAATGAATTTTAGGAAAGATGGAGGTTAAGAGCAGAATATATTTCACCCTCCTCCTTTCTTCCCCATCTCATTTGAACATTTTTTCCCATTTCCCAATATCTGTTATACATTTTGATCCTTCATTACACTTTCAGTTTCTCATACAAGAGAAAATGTGACATTTCAGAGATCTCATACCAGAGAAACATTGGTCTCAAGGTGCATCCATATAGCTAGAAATGTCTGAAGCTTAACCTTTATGGCAGAGTAGTACTCCATTGTAAAAAAAAAAAAACCCACATCTTTATCCATTCATTGTTTACTGGGCATTTGTGCTGTTTCATTGATTCTTTGTATTGTTTTCTTAGTCTCCAATGTGTTAATTTCTACTCTGATCTTTATAATTTCCCCCCTTTGAATGAGCTTTGGACTTGACTTGCTTTTCTTTTTCTAGAAGCTTGATGTTCAGTATTAGGTTGTTTAATTCAGTTTGCTCAGTTTCTCTGATACGGGAATTCACCATTGTTAATCTCCCTTATGGGACTTTTATTGTGTCCCATAGTTCCAGGATGTCATATTGGCATTATCATTTAATTGTAGGAACTGTGTAATTTCTTCTTTAACTTCATCTGTGACCTATTGATTGTTCAGGAGGGTGCTGTTTAATTTCCATGTGTTTATGAAGTTCTCATGGTTTCTTTTGCCATTGACTTCCAATGTCATTACACTATGGTCTGATAATATGCATGGGATAATTTCAATTCCTTTGTGTTTACTTACACATGTTCTATGAGCTAGTACATGGTCTATTTTTGAGAACGTCCCATGTGCAGCTGAGAAGAATGTGTATTCTGATGTTGTGGGGTAGAACACTCTGTAGACATCTCCAGAGCCTATTTGTTCAAAAGTTCAGTTCAGAGCCAGGCTTGGTGGCACATGCCTTTAATCCCAGCACTCGGGAGGCTGAGGCAGGAGGATTATTATGAGTTCAAGACCAGCCTGGGCTACAAACTGAGTTCAAGGCCAGTCTGAACTGCATCATGAGACCCTGTCTCAAAAAATAGGGCCGGGGATTTAGCTCAATGACTTAAGCGCCTGCCTGGCAGGTGTGAGGTTGTGAGTTTGATCCCCGGTACAAAAAAAAGTGCAGTTCTAATATTTTATTGTTGATTTTTCATCTAGTTGATCTGTCTTTTTGTGACAGTGGAGTATGAAATCCCCCAATACAATTGTATTAGTGCTTATTTGGTTTTTCATGTCCATTGACATCTGTTTTATATAATTAGATGCACTGGCATTTGTTACAAATATAAGTATGATTTTTATCTCTTCCTCTTGGATTTTTTTTTTTTTCTTACCCGGGATGGATTTTTTTTCCTTTGAAAGGTTATAGTGCCCTGCTGGATTTTGGACTTGCTTTGGTTCCAATGCTTTGTATTCCCCTGTTTGTAACTTTTGGAATAGTAATGTTTACCTTGTGCCTTTATATGTTGGAAGTGTTTAACCTCATTTTCATTTGTACAGGGGATTACAGTTAAGAGTTTGCCATAGATCTTGGAGGAGATTTGGGACTTGAACGTTTCAACAGTACTGAAACTGTTAGGACTGTGGCAACGCTTGGAAATGGACTAAATATCTTTTGTATAAACGATATACATGAGTCCTTGGGGAGCCAGGAGTGGAATGTTATGGGGATGGTCCTGTGGCCCCATGAAGCCTCTTGTAATCATGACATAGACACAGCTGAGTCTGGCATTTGTGATTGGTTTGTTGTGTAGTGCTGGAATTAGCAATGTAAATGCTGCACCCACCCAGGGGTGGAGCCGACATACAGTGTAAGGGTGAGAGGAAGGCGTGTTCTCTCTCTCGCCCATTCGCACCTTGCTGTTTGGCAGCCACCATGAACGGCTGCCCTGCCATGCTGCCCTGCCTTGCAGCCAGCTGAATATGGACTAAAACCTTCAAGAACTGTAAGAAATAAACCTTTCCTTCCCTAATTTTGGGCATCAGGTATTCTGTCTCAGCAATGAGAGAAAAGTAGCCAAAACACTTTTCCTTGTCATATTATTTTCCTGTTGTTGGCTCACTTTATTTCCCCTCTTTAATTGCTTTCCTTACCTGGTGGATCCCTTCTGTTGGGGTTCATGGAATTGTGGGCCTCATCATCTCTTTGTAGAATGTCCTTCAAAACATTTTGGATGGCATATTTGTTGGTTGTGAGTTTCTTCAGTTGTTCTTTGTCACTGAAGTATCTTATTTCTCCATCAATTTTGAAAGATACTTTTGCAGGTACATAAATCTGGGTTGGAGGTTGTTTTCTTTTAGGACTTGAAATACTTCACTCCAAGCTCTCCTTGACTTGAGAATTTGTGTTAAGAAGTCTTCTGTGATTCTAATGGGCTTTCCTCCATAGATGATTTGTTTCTCTTCTCTAAGAGGTTTTTTTGTTTTGTTTTGTTTTTTTGTTTTTTGGTGGTACCAGGGATTGAACTCACAGCCTCACACCTGCCAGACAGGCGCTTAAGCCACTGAGCCAAACTCTCAGCCCTAGTTTTTTGAGGCAGGGTCACACTATGTAGCTCAGGCTGGCCTTGCGCTCATATTGTAGCCCAAGCAGGCCTCGAACTCATAACACTCCACCTACCTCAGCCTCCCAAGTGCTGTGATTAAAGGCATGCACCACCACGCCCAGCTTTTTCTCTAAGAGTTTTTAATATCCTGTACTTATGTCGAATTTCTGGACTCTTGACTGTTATATGCCTTAGTGTAGTTTTTTCATCATGGCTAATTAGACTTCTGTATGCCTCACTTATCTGTTGGTCTAATTCTTTTTCCCTACTGGAGAATTTTTCTGCCATGACATCTGTGAACAGGTTTCTTTAAAGTCATTCACATGATCTTCTGCTTTTCCATTGACTCCAATCGATCTTATGTTATTTCTTTGAATCATCTAGCAGCTGATGGATTGATATTTCCTGATCCTTTGCTAGTTTTAAGAAATTTTTCTTTTCTTTATCATTAACTACAATCCTGTCTTCTAGACTTGATATCCTGCCCTCACATTGGCTCATTCTGCAGCATATACTTTTTTTTTTTTTTTTTTTTTTTTGAGACAGGGTCTCACTGTGCAGTTCAGGCTGGCCTTGAGCTCACTTTGTAGCCCAGGTTGGTTTTGAACTTGCAACAATCCTCCTGACTCTGCCTCCCAAGTGCTGGAATTATAGGCATGCACCACCATGCCCGACAATGCTGCATATACTTTCAATGGAATTTTTAGTCTCCTGGATATGTTTGAATCTGTTTCATGGATTCTATTTCTATTCTGTTTTGGACATTCGTGCTTTCCATAATTTTTCTAAACTTCTCTATTGTTTTTATCTGTATCTGCTCTAAAGTCATTAAGCATGTAATTCATTATGGTCACCATCTCTATAGTTATCTGAGAAACCATTTCTGATTTGATTTTTTCAAGAGTCTTGTTTGTTTGCTTTGTTACTTCTGTTGTTTCAGATTCACAGAGTTCAGGTGGGTGGCTTTCAAATTATTCTACCTCATTGCTCCCTGGGTTGGGGTTTGGCATCTTGGGTTGCAACTTGTTTAAGTATCTTCTCGTTTTCTTTTTCTTTTTTCTTTTTTTTTTTTTTTTTTTTTTTTTTTTTTTTTTTTTTTTTTTTTTTTTTTTTTTTTTTTTTTTTTTTTTTTTTTTTTTTTTTTTTTTTTTTTTTTTTTTTTTTTATAGATTGCTTATGGTGAGTAGCTTTATTGTGATTATTTTTAACCCTTAGGAAATGACTACTTCTCAGCGATGTCTTCCAGGTATAGCCGGCTTTTGGGTTTTCAAGATCCTACCACTTCAGTTTGTTGGGGATGAAAAGGTATTGCCTACAACTGGTGTTGCCCGCTCCTGGCTCTTTGGCACTAGCCTATTTTATTGCTTATAAGCCTCAAGCAACCTCAGTCTTGGTATATCAGAAAGAACAACTGATTTGAATAATTATGTCACCTTGGCTAAAGTAGTACAATCATCAGTGTAGCATCAAGCACAGCCTAGAAAATGACAAATTGTGTTAATTATGAATTTGCACCTTTATCTGTATGAACTATGTTTGTGGTTATATAACAAAATCTAAAATGAACCATAAAATTGCATACAGTAAACATGTCCTCAATATAGCAATTTTACCCTCAGGAGAGAAAATTTAAAAGGGATTAGAGAGAAAAACAGAGAAATAGAAGAAGAGGAAGAGATTAAAAGCCAAGCTGAAGGACAAAGAAAGATTATTTAAACTTCGGGAAACTGGCAAAGAAGACAAGAGAAAAGGAAAAAATAAAAACAAGAACTGAACAAAAAACCTAGAAACCATGTTCATATTCATATAAAAAAAGAACAATCAAGAGAAAAACAAAAACAAGGAAAAGAAGGAAAAAAATGACCATGTCAAGACATGTCTCTGCTGTCCTAGTAGACAACATGGGCAGACAAAGTCCAGATCTGAGTTGATTAAAAGCAACAAACCAGCCATAGATTTATTGCTGGATAGACTGCACTTTCAGTTCTACTGAAGTTCAGGCTGGTTTCTGGCTGTGAGGCTGGAACCCGATTTGATCAGCTTGTAATACCACGTGTGCCTCCTGCTGGCTCGAAATTGGCAGCCCACCCTGACCCTGGGAACCACTAGTTGGAGCCAGTCCACGGCTATCCTGAGTTCTGAGCTCAGTTCAGCCCCTCTCCAAGATGGCGACTGGCCAATCACCCTCTCCTGGGGAGATGTCCCAACTCAAACGACCCCCCAGCCACTGCAGTCCTCTGAACCACTGCTGCGTTTCACTGCTGCGTTTCTCCGTGGAGGCTCTGGGGTCACAAGTAGTTGCCATGCGTCTGCTGGTCCAGGCTGCCCTTCCCACGCAGTGATTCCAGGCTCGGGGGAAAGGACCGCTGGCCATCTCTTTATTCCGGATTGGAATCTCTCTTCACTTCCCTGGGGGTTCAGTTCTCACTTCATATCCTTCCAGGGTCCCAGGGACCCACTTCCCTCCTTCTCTTCCTCACATTGCTGTATTCCCGCATCTGGATACCAGATCTCAGAGAGGCTCTTCCTCTGCTGCTCACCCCTCTGCGTCTTCCCAGAAGTCCGAGAGGAGACAGGGCCTTCCTCCCTCAGGGTCAGCGCTGGGACAGTGACCGTGCACCGCCATGCCCAGCCAAGCAGACCTTACTGTTATTTTTAAATATTTTCCCTGTTGATAACTTCAGATCACTAGTTTCTGTCCCTCTGTCTAACCCAGACCTGGTGGTCACCAATTGGCCTGAGGTCTTAAAACTTGCCTCCGGTTTCAGGTTACAACCTACAACACATAAAGTCAACTCCAAAATATTCCTCATCTTACAGATTCTACTGCTGAAGTGTGTTTTACTGTGAGTTTATGAAATTAGAAAGTCAGGCCTTTTGGATAACACATTATGGTGCTAGCACCATAATAAAAGTTTTGTGAACTGTAAAGAAAATTCCTTCCATCTTGTGCTTCCTTTTTAGTAAATAACACCATATGGGTATTCTGATCATAGCCTGCAATTTTCCCTTTAACCACTAGACAGAGGTTATAATTACACAATTCTATTTAGGTATTTACTTAATATTTTTCTCTTCCCCTCTACACCTATGTATCTCCATGAAGGAAGGACTGTATGTATTTTATACCACTATGTACCTATTACCTATACCAATGACTGGCCCTTAATAAATATCTACAAAGACAGTCTATAAATATTTGTTAAGTGAATAAAGAAATGAGTGTCACAAATATAAATCAATTTGCTGAATAGAGAGAGTTTCTATACACTAGGGGCAATCACTATCAAGATACAATCTATGTGCTTAGGAACAATGGGTAGGCACCCAGATCCCCTCCTCTCCAGGTGGGGAGAAAAACCTCACTCAGAGAGCCTGGGCGCTACACCAGGCAACTCATTTCCAGTGCATCCCTTCCTCCACCTCGTGAGGGCCGACTCTGAACTTCTAGCTCTGCTCTGTCCCAGCCAGCATTCTCCCTGAACTCCCATGGCCATACAGGGATTTTCTTAGCCCATTTTATGTTGTGACACCAGAATCCCAGGGGCTGGGGAATATATCAACAGTAGAAGTTGATTTGGCACATGGTTCTGGAGACTGAAAATCCAGCATCAAGGTGCCTGAATTTGTGAGGGCCTTCATGCTGCACTGTCCCATGGCAGCCAGAAGAAGGGAGAAAAGAGGAGGAGGAAGAGGATTGAACTCACTGTTACAGCAGATCTACCTTTGAGATAACTAAACCGTGTCTGTGACAATGACATTAATCCACCTTCAAGGGCACAGACCTCAGGACCTAACCACCTCCCAACCCTGCTGCACTGGGATCCACTGTCCAATGCATGAGCTTTGTGAGCGCATCAAGACAGCGGCATGGATCATCCCTGACCCAGGCTCAGTGTTAGACAGGGTGCTGGTTAACTGATGTCTCTCTAACCACCCTCTCATTCAGTGCTTGCTCAGAGTCAAGCATTCATCCAATCACTACAGCGTCATTGTTGTGGTTTGTTTAAATGTCCCCCCAAAGCCTCATGTAGTCGTGGAGGCGGCTGAGTCTAGCGCTGGGATTGGCAGTGTGAGTGCTGCACCTGCCCGGGGCGGGGAGCCCGCGTACTATGACAGGGAGGGAAGGAGGCGTGCTTTCCCCTTTTTGCCCTTTCGCTCTTGCCACTTGAAGCCACCGTGAACGGCTGCCCCTCAGCCACGCCACCCTGCCTTAGAGCCAGCTGAGTATGGACTGAAACCTCCAAAGCCTGTAAGCTAAATAAACCTTTCCTTCCTTCATTTTGGGCATCAAGAATTTTGTCTCAGCAACAAGAGAAAAGTAACCGAGACAGTCATCGTCTCGCTTCTCCACTGCCCCTGAGCGACATCATTCGGCCTGCTCTGCGGAGGAGTACGAGGGCCTTGCACAGGTTAATCTGTTTGCCCAGTGGAAGGCTAGGTTTCCAGCCACGCCGGAACCCAGCCTTACGACGTGGATTAGGAGGTGGAAAATGCCATGCTAAGGGTTTTTGGAAAAACAAGAGGAAGATCAGATACGAGACTTCTACCAACTCTCACTCCCGTCAGCCTCCATGTGCTCTGTGAGATTCAGGGAGGACAGCTCTGCTCCACACTCTCTGGCCATGTCATCAAGTGCAAAGATCCTGGGGCTTAGCCGGGCGTAGTGGCGCACGCCTTTAATCACAGCACTTGGGAGGCTGAGGTAGGAGGAGTATTGTGAGTTCAAGGCCGGCTTGGGCTACAATGCGAGCGCAAGGCCGGCCTGAACTACATAGTTTCACCCTGCCTCAAAAAACCAGGGCTGGGAGTTTGGTTCAGTGGCTTAAGTGCCTGTCTGGCAGGCATGAAGTTGTGAGTTCGAGCCCTGGTGCCAAAAAAAAAAAAATCCTGGGGCTTAGAGCTAAGCTTCTGGTTCCAGCCTCAGCCCTGCCATCTATTAGTGATGAGTCAAGTATTGGCCTCCATTTGCTGTCTGGAAAAAAAAAAGATGAATATAATCCCTGGTTCGCTTACAGGGCAACTGTGAATGTCACAGATTTGCCAAATACGGTTCTGAAAGATCTGAACGCAAGGCTAAGGGGCAGTGTTTCTACCGAGCTGCAGCTGGATGGCACATTCTCTCACTGCTGTTGTCAAACCTACTCGTAAACAACTCTAATCGGCTCATAAAAACTGAAGACCAGAAAGCACGACCGTGGCTCTCGGCAGAGGCGGGGAGGGATGGCAGGAGAGGGGAGCGGCAGCCCCGCGGGTCCCTGCTCTCCCGCCGAGCGGTGCTGCCCGCCTGCTGGGTTTATTAGTGCTTCTGAACTCGCCTACGTTACAAAGTTTCTTTTTACATTTTAAGTAATCAATGTTTGGATTATTTAACAAAATGAGGCATTATTGGAGAGTAATATCTATAAAGCAAGAGGTTCGAAAGACGTGGAGAACTTTTCTGTTTGACCTTTCTGATAGAAGAAACTTAAGGTCACACCGATTTTAGGGCTGTAAGGGAAATAAAGACCACATATCTACCCTGATCATTTCATTAAACTCAGATGACACCAAATTGCAGCCTCAGAACTAGGTGAGTCCCCACTTTCCACCGAAAGGCCTCTCTCTCCCCCTTGGAAGAGAGGGAGACCATTGCCTCTCCCCAGAAAGAACGCTCTCAGCGTCCAGAGAGACGGCACATTTGTCATGACTGTAAATTTATTTGCAAGAACAACTGGCTTCACACGGGCCATCTGGAGAAGACAAATGTCTTGCGGAAGCATGTGGGGAATTTTGCCGGCAGCATATGTGGCTAAATGAACTGGCCTTGGCACCGTGGAGAGAACATTCCATTACACACGAGGAAGGTATTCCAGCAATCACCTCCAAATAAACACGCATCAATCTTCTCATTTAGCTAAAACATATGTAAGGTGTAACGGCGTTTCTTATCCACCTGGCGACAACTAAACATACAGCCGCTGCACAGCGCGGCATCTGGCCCAAGCCCCAGGGGCGGCCTTGGAACCGCAGCATCAGCTGCTCATGTTTAAAGCTAAGCGCATCTTTCCGCCCGCCCTGTTCTGCTGGCCCAAGGCCTGCACGATCAAATCTCCAGATCCTCCCTTCGATAATTCACAGTGACCTCAAGCCATGGGACTGCTGGGCTCTGTTTTATAGTCTGTAAAATGAAGAAATAATTCCTTGCCTGGTTACATCACAGTGTTCTTGGGAAGACGCTGCTAACACTTCACAGTAGGATGACAGTTTACATCATTTAATTAATGTTTCCAATGTATTGCTTCATTCTGTCACAGTGGTTTGATTCCCTTTCTAGAAATAGGAAACTTGACGGCACATTAGGGAAACGGTTATTGCTACCATGCATGACCCTAACGAAGTCAGTGGGTGTCCCGGCAGGTTGTCACCCCAGTCCTGCTCAGTGAGCAGCTTTCCTTCCAGAGGTGACAGAAGAGTCCAGGCCCCTCCGTGCAGTCTTGGGGTCAGGAACCTCTCCGTAACACCTCGTGCTGGAGGTGACCGGTGACTGCCCTTCCCCTCCCAGCGCTAAGAACCAGTCCCCAGCCCACCCGCTGCAAGGGGCCCCGGATTTGGGCCTGTGGCAGTTTCCCACCAAAAAGGGAAAGCTGAGGGAAAAAAGGGGCAGGGAGCAGTTCATATCAAAGGAGTCTAGTTTTTTGTTGTTGTTGTTGTTTTTTTTTCCTCCTGTACTAAGAATTGAACACATGGCCTTTACACTGAGATACACACTCAGCCTTTTTTTGTTTGTTTGTTTGTTTTGTTTTGTCTTTGAGGCAGGGTCTTGCTAAATTGCTGAGTTGCCCAGGCAGGGGTAGAACTTGTGATCCTCCTGCTTCAGAGGGCTAGGGTTGCAGGCCCGGGCTACCCCAGCTGGGTGACGGGATTTGTCTTCGCAGCAGGAACTGGACTTCCGGCTTCGGGCTTTGTCCTGTCTGTGACGCTGCATTTTCTTCTAATGATGTAACCAACTATGTGAGGGACAATTTTAGGAGAGTGGTTCTAGGAAGTAACTGCTTCCACAGAAGCAGATCTGATAAGAATTCATAAATCCACTTGGAAAACCTGCTCCTAAAACGGTTCTAATCTGGATGCTACTTTAGAGCCTGTTGTGCCTTTGTTAGCTGTGTGACTCACGCTGCCAAGATATGTGACTTCACTCCGAAATTACCCACACAGTGCTGAAAATAGCAGACCGGAGCGAGCTGAACACAGACAGCCTGAGCCAACCGCGTGCTCCAGGGGTTACACTATAAGTGGAAGGAAAAGGAGCATGGAGAGAAAACAAGGTCAAAGAAACAGCCAAGGTCGGGCATCAGGGTGCACACTTGTCATCCCTGCACTCTGGGAGGCTGAGGCAGGAGGATCACAGGTTGTAGCCCAGGCAGGGCAACATAATAATTTAGCAAGACCTTGTCTCAAAATTAAAAAGACTGGCGATGTAGCTCAATGTGAAGAACCTGTGTTCAGTCTTCTGTGGAAGGGAAGAAGGAAGGAAGGGAGGAAAGGAGAGGAGAGGAGAGGAGAGGAGAGGAGAGGAGAGGAGAGGAGAGGAGAGGAGAGGAGAGCAAAGCAGACAGGGAGAGAAGGGACGCTTCTCTTTAATTCAGACCTGATTCTGTCTCCCAGGATGCAATGAGAAAATGGGCGGCTTCTTGCATGGGTTCCCTGCAGGCTGCCCTGCTTTGCACCTCCCGGGCCCTCAGAGGAGTCTTTCTGTAAAGTAGCTTCCCTCTTTACAGAACAAATGAACCGCCAGCATTTTTGCCTTCTCACCCTCCCCTCAGATCGGAACTGTGGCATTAAGAAATCTCCGACTCCCAGTACCAACCAATGCCTCTGCTTCTGTTAGAGTTAGCAATCTCTTTTAAATGCAGGCGTGAGTGGTGTGTTTTATGCCCAGATCTTACAGGACAGACGTTTGTGTTTAGTATGGAACATGGGGATTCCCCTCAGGCTGCTGTAGGTCAGCAGTGGGACCAGTCTGGACATCCTTCGGTGTGCCTTTCTGTCCCGCTGACTGATACAGAGGGGAGGGAAACTGACCGCCATCGTACAGCCCGAGTCCCGGGAGCCACTGGAGAATCCGCGATTCCTGCCCCGGCATCTCTGCACCAGCCAGGCCTGCGTCTAGGTACAGGAATGCGCAGCTTAGCTTAATAATTGATGTTCTCCAAGATTACTCTCAGGGAACCATTCGGATTCCATAAACACACATGAGCAGACAGAGCCTGAGTGAGGAAAGGAAGGTGTCCCTGTGAGGGCGACAGAGACTGTGACATTAGTTACCGAGACGTAAATACATCAAAAATAGGCCACCAAGTTCTTCCTATCTGAAAAGGGACTTAAAGTACTGAAATGGAGAAAACTAACACACACTCAGTTGGAAATAGAAGTGTAAGAGCAAACGTATGTGGCTGGGTGGACACAGGGATAGTGTAGAGGTGATGTGATAAATACACGGATAAAGACAGATGACAGACAAGGTGGAGATGCTGATAGACTGACAGACAACAGAGATGATAGAGAGACTGAAAGATAGGTAGAGGGACACACAGACAAAAATAAATACAGAGCTGTGTGTTGTACACACGCATGCCTGCTGCTAGGACAGCAGAGCAGCAGCACCCCGGGAGCAGTGCGCACGCCGGCACCCAGACCTTGGCTTCTGAACACCGAGCTCCCCTGGAAGCACCAGGGCTCCCTGAGGAAAGGACTGACTTGGGGCTGGGTCCAGGAAAGGAAAGACGAGCCTGGAGCATCTTGTGCCTGAAAGGAAGGACGTAAATGACAGGCGCGGTAGAGAGGACAGAGAAGCCGACTGGGGGCGGGGGGAGCTATGGCCCAAATTTGGGCAAATCTAACATCAAGATGAATAATGGCAGTAATGGATCTTAATCCATTAAATGAAACAGAAACCATGAGTACAGGGTATAACGTACACTAAATGAATAGATTAAAAGATGAGGAATGGGATACTTATGTCACTTCAAGGATCCTTCCAAGTGACTCGTTAATTAACAGAGGAGAAACAAGTAGCAAAGTTAAGCAGAAACTACTTGTTAAGGGCAAAACGGTGCCTAATTTGAATGTCAAAGCTGTAGCCCCTAGTAAGACATACGGCCACTGCGTTTGGAGATAGGGCCTTTAAAGAGATGATTAAGTACCAGGCATGGTGTCACACTCCTCTAATCCCAGCATTTGGGAGGCTGAGGCAGGAGAATCATTTCAAGTTTGAGACCAACCTGGGCTACAAAGTGAGCCCAAGACCAGCCTGAACTGCATAGTGAGACCCTGTCTCAGAAAAACCATGGCTAGGGATTTAGCTCAGTAGTACAAGTGCCTGCCTGGCAAGTATAAAGTCATGAGTTTGATCCCCAGTACCAGAAAAAAAAAAAAACATGAGATTAGGGATGGGCAGGATGGCACAAACCTGTAACTCTGGCATTCAGGAGGCCAAAGCAGGAGAACTGATGTAAATTCAAGGTCAGCCAGGCTACAAAGTGAGCCCAAGACCAGCCTGAACTGCATATTGAAACCCTGTCTCAAGAAGACCAGACAGAGCAGGGGATGTAGTTCAGTGGCGTAGTTGTGAGTTTGATCCCCAGTACCAAAAAAAAAAAAAAAAAAACCAGAGAGACAGAGAGAGCACCTTTGGCAAAAGCCCAAAGTGAAGGGTCTCAGAAATGGGGCAAATCAAAGAGCAAAGACCCCTGAGAGGATGTGAAGGAAAGGGCACGGCTGGGTGCGTTATCCCTGCCAAAGACGCGTGACTTGGGTGGAATCATGCGATGGCACCAGGAGCATCTGGAGACAGGGACTACTGGGGCACGATGCTTGCTGCCTCTCGTTCCCTTGGCTAAGATCCAGTGTAGAGACTGTATCCGTCCATCACCTGATACATCCTCCATCAAATGGACCCCTAGCAGGAAGATGGGCTAGGAGCTGCCCCACCCTGTGGATGCACCGAGCACTCGCCGGGGGAATCGCAAGCAGATAAATAACGGGCCTGTCACCTCAAAATTGCCAAGGTCATGAAAGTCAAGATTGACTGCGGGATGATGATAAAATTACCCACTGTTTTGCAAATGTTGACCAAGCTGACCACGCTACCCATGCATAAGACAAGCGTATCATTTTTGGAAGCAAATATTGGGAAAGAAATAGAATCTAGGGGTAAGGAGTGACCAGGCGACTGCTCTAAGACAGATGGCCAGGGAGGCCAACAGAGGGGGACATCTGAGCAGGCGAATGAGAAGGGCATGTTGCACATGTATATGAGATCTGCTGTGCGAATCTCCCAGGGAGACGAACGCCTGCCTCTGAATTGGGAGGGTGCCGAGCACGACTGGGGGGGGTCCAGCACAGCGGTCAGTGAGTCCCCTGGGGTCACCTAGGGAGGGCGGACACTCGCAGGCAGCGGTCCCGGAGTCACAGCTTACTGAGCTCCACTTTACACAGGACTCTAGCAGCGCAAAGCAAAAGCGAGAAGCAGAAGGAAGGACGGCTCCCCCAGCCTGCCGGACCCAAAGCCTGCGGAAGCCATGTGCTCGTGTGCACTGTGGGCCCATCCTCAGCGCCCAGGCGGCCACGGACAGCTCGGGGTGCCCACTGCCAGGGTTAGGGCGGCTGGGCCCCTAGGGCTGCTCTCCCTCCGAGATCATTCCCTTTCCAAGCCAAGCAGCAAGTCTCAAGGTCCTGAGGCAGGAACAGACGGAGAAGACGGAGCCAGGGAAAGCATGCTGGAAGGCTCGGCGTGGCCTGAGTCCATTCATGATGTCAAGTGACGCCTTAGCCGCTGTCTGCCAGCAGACTCCTGGCAGCAGTAGAAGCGGGGAGCTGCATCAGAGGAGGCCCCCATGGCCCGGCGAGACGCGGTGCCCGGACCGGCGTGGGCGTGGGGAGGAGTGACGGGAAGAGCAGGAACCACACACGAAGGACGGCGTCATGCAGCCGGATTCCGGAGAGCGCCTGTGAGGAATGGAGCACTCACCAGCCCTGCCCGTTCCGCAGAGCTCTTCCCCCAGCACACCCGCGTCCGCTCCTTCGCGTCCTCGCCTGCCCCATGAATCACGGTCCCGGCCCACACGGCACTTTGCTCCCGGGACGAAGAAGGCCTGGTGCTTCCTCTTGTGGGCAGCGCCGTGAGTCATTCGCTTCCGGATCCCAGGCTCCTGAGGGCGGCGACCCTGCCTTAGTCTGAGCCGGCCTCTGGGCGGACCGAGCTGGAATCCTGGTACGCACCACCTTCTCTGCACAGCGGCAGAGGGGTGACTGCAGTGCAGCGCCACGGGGACGATTCCGTGGGTGACACTCCGTCACCTCCGATAGTAGTCATCCCGCTGGTCACCCAAGTCTCCGCAGCAACGACCGGGTAGGCCGAGATTTCCAAAGGGGTGTTTCGGGTGGCCCTGAATGATCTCCAGATGCACCCCACAAACAACCGGCACTGAAAACTCCTTTCTGCCAGGAACTGCGGCAGAGATCACCACGTCTGATTCAGCAACCAGAGGTCAGGGCGCTCAGAGCAGAGATGGTGACTCAGGCAGCGGCCCAGGGCCAGGCCACTCCCGGCGCCCCGACACTGGGCTCCGCCTGGAGGTTCTGTCTGGCAGAGGCTGACAAAAGGCAAAGGCACTTAGTCCCCAAGGCTTACAATAAAATAAAATAAAATAAGCCACTCAGAAAGCTCTGTGACGATTTCATCCACACATCTCCCAATTTCTTTTATTTTTCACCACCTACTTCAATAGATTTCTGTAAGCTGAAGTGATCTCTCTTCCTCTGTCGTTGTTAGGGTC
This sequence comes from Dasyprocta punctata, assembly GCA_004363535.1. Taxonomy (NCBI): domain Eukaryota; kingdom Metazoa; phylum Chordata; class Mammalia; order Rodentia; family Dasyproctidae; genus Dasyprocta; species Dasyprocta punctata. The sequence goes on from RJWM01009341.1 coordinate 27,470, forward strand.
CAGGCTACACAGGCAGACAGCAAATATAGCAGATTTGATTTAGGGAGAAACTGATTTGAAAACTTGCCCAATTCATTTTTTTGTTTGTTTGGTTTTTGGTTTATTTTTGTTTTTGTTTTTGGCTTTTTGAGACAGGGCCTCACTTTGTCATTCAGGTTGGCCTTGAACTCACTTTATATTTTAGGCTGACCTCAAACTCAGCAATCCTGCCTCAGTCTCCCGGGCTGGGATGATAGACATGTACCACCACGCCCGGCTCCAGCTCTAATCTGTAATTCTTAATCAATCCAAATAATTGTTAAGGATATATCTTAATTAAGTCAAGGGATATAATATCTTAAAGTTCTCCAAAATTCTTAAATTCACCTACTCTTTAAAGCAGTGCATACCAGCCAAGCACGGTGGTGCTCACCTTGAACTCAGTCCCCAGGAGCCTGGGCCGGGAGCACTGCTGGGAGTTGAAGGCCAGCCTGGGTTATGCAGTGAGTTCAAGGCCAGCTTGGGCTAAATAAATAGCAAGACCTTGTCTCACAGATCAAAGAAAAGAAAGAAGAGAAAAAAGAAAAAGAAATGAAGGGAAGAAAGGAGGCAGCACAAAGGGACCTGAAACCCTCCAGTTCAGCAGGACAGGGTATTCAAGCTACTCTCAAAACCCTCCCGGGATCTCCTCCAGACATACAGCCAAGGCAGCCAGCAGCCAGCATTGCTACTGTTGGCTACCACAACCGGGGGTGCCCATTGCACAAATGTATGACCACCACTAAGGTTCCTCAAAGGCTTTGATGGGACTCTCAGCCCAGGCTCAAACACGAGGGTCACTGGAAAACCTGCTACCCACTCAGCGCCAGGAAACCCTGACTCTGCGGCTTCCCTCTGCAGCCTTCCCGCTGTTGAACTTGCGGTGTCCTCCATCAACACTGAACATCTCTGCCTATGTCGGTCTCTAACTTCCTAGAAATCACTACAAAAAACCTTATTTAAAAAAAGCCTTTGAGGGGTTAAGAGTATGTGGATCACACCTGTAATCCAGCACTTGAGGCTGAGGCAGGAGGATTGCCATGAATCTGAGGCCAACCTGGGCTACATAGTGAGACTCTGTCTTTAAAAAAAACAAAAACAAAAACAAAAACAAAAAAAAAGAAAAAAGAAAAGAAAAAGAAAGAAAAGAAAGCAAGAAAGAGAAAAAAAGAAAGAGAGAGAGAGAGAGAGAAAGAAAGAAAGAAAGAAAGAAAGAAAGAAAGAAAGAAAGAAAGAAAGAAAGAGGGAGAGAAAGGGAAAAATGGGACTTCTGGAAGATGGTGGAGTGGTGATCAGCAGAAAAACAGCCTCTCCAAGATTCGGTGTCCAGACACTGGAAAACAGCAATGTGAGGAAGAGAAGGAGGGCAGCGGGTCCAAGGGACCACGGAAAGATCTGAAGTGAGGACTGAATCTGACGGCGCGAGTGAAGAGAGACCTCAACACAGCGGGGGGAGACGGCAGGCTGTGCTTTCTCCCGGAGCAGGGACACCCTGCGTGGAGGGGCAGCCCAACCCTGCAGACTCGCAGTGACAACTAGAGACCCAGAGGCCTCCACGGAGAAACGGACGAGCGGAACGGAGCAGTGGGCACAGCAGACTGCAGTGGCTGGTGAGTTATTGGGGTTCAGAGGTCCCCCAGGAGAGGGCAGCTGCCAACAGCCATCCTGGAGAGGGGCTGCTCAGAACTCAGAGCAGCTCTGGGCTGGCTCCACCGAGAGGCTCCCAGCGTCAGGCTGAGGCTGCTGGTTCACATCAGCAGGTCAGGAAGCCAACTCCCAGTGAGCAGGGAGCAGAGCTAAGCTGGCAGGAGGCAGGGGAGGGCTGCAGGCTCACGTGGTTCCAGCCTCACCGACAGAACCAGTCTGGACTGCAGCGAACCTGGCTCGCTGGGATCACCCACTGCCTCCCGGAAACCCACTGCTGGCCTGCTGGAATCAACCAGCTCAGATCTGACCTCTGCCTGCCCACTCTACCAGGGATGGCAGAGACATACCTTGCTACCTTGAAGTGGACATTTCTTTTTTGTTGTTTTTTTGTTTGTTTGTTTTTGTATGAGTAGCAGAAGATGCTGCCCTCCCCAGCCAGTACACTTCGGGTTGTTGGTTGGCCAGGTAATCCAGCTGGTTATAGTTCTAAAGAACTTTGTCTCTTAGAAACGGCCGGTCACTGTGATGCGTATGAGAACCAATCCCTGACCGACAAGCCAGTCCACCTCTGTACTCCTGCTTGCTTATCCCGTGTAAGCCCTGGACCACCCCAGATCAGGGCCTGGCATTTTGGGAATGACCCTCATCAGTGCCTGACGATGTAAATGAATCTACCTCCAAATCCTGGGGGTCCTTTCAGTGTCTCTGCTCGCCATTTCGAATGAATGTGAATATTGTTTTTTAGTTTTCTTGTTTTGTTCTTTTTTTCCCCTTCTCTTTCTCTCCTGTTTTCTTCACCAGTTTCCCAAAGTTCATCTAATCTTTTGTCTTCCAGCCTTGTTACTAATATTTTCCTCTTCTATTTCTCTATTTTTCCCCTAACCTATTTTGAATTTTCTCCCCTAAGGGTAAAATTACCATACTGAAGGCATATTTACTGTGTACAGTTTTCTGGTTCAGTTTAGATTTTGTTATAGAACCACAAATCTAGTTCATACAGTTAAGGGTGGCAAATTAATAATTACCTCAATTTGTCATTTTCTAGGCTGTTTAATGCTGTTATTACCAATTGTACTACTTTAAGCAAGGTGACATAATCATCTAATCAGTTGTTTTTCCTGGTATAGCAAGACTGAGATTGCCTAAGAGTCATAGAAAATACTGAGGGCCAGTGCCAAAGAACCAAGTAGGCAACACCTTCTCATCTCCAACAAACTGAAGAGATAACATCTGACAACAGACTCAAAACCCAAAAGCCAGCTATACCTGCAAAACATCTCCAAGAAGTAGTGATTTCCAAAGGGTTCCAAATACTAGCAAAAAAGCTACCTGCCAGAGGCAATTGATAAGAATCAACCCAGGAACTAACCAAAAAAAAAAAAAGAAGACACATCAGCAAGATGTAACCCCAAACCCCAGGTCACCAAAGAGAAACTCAGGAGGCGATGAGGTGGGACAATCTGAAAACCATTTGCCTGGACTCTCTGAAGTGGTAACCACGGAACAAAGCAAATGAATGTAACAATCAATGAATGGAAAAAGAAGCTTTGTTTTGTTTTGTTTTGTTTTGTTTTAAACAATAGAGTACCACTTTGCCAAAAAGAAGAATACACTTCAGGCATTTCTAGGTAAATGGATGCACCCTAATACCATACTCTGAAGTGAAATAAATTCAATGCACATGTTCAAATATTGCATGGCTTCTCTGGTGAGAACCAAAAGTGTAAAAAAAGACCAAAATGTATAATAGATATTAGGAAATGGGAAGAAAATGTTCAAATGAGAAGGGGAAAAAGGGAGGGGAAAGGGGAAAAGGAAAGAAAGGACAAGAAAAACATGGAGATAAAGCTTTTGTAAATCAGGAGGGGAAGAGGAGTTGAAAGGAGGGGAGGGGAATGGGGGGAAAAACCCTTCAGCAAGCTATTTAATTTCCAAATAAATAATTCTAAAGGGGTCATCTTACTTTTTATGTTAAAATAGTGGCTCTAATATAGATTAAAACTCAGATAAATTTTTTTTAATTTACAGGTATCTCTAGAATTGCTAATGGTAACAACAAATATCTACCAACCTCCTAAACAGTAAGATCTAATGTGACTGCTTCTGTACACTAGCAAGATTAGGACCGCACAGGGCAAGGACTGGGCAAGGCAGATCCAGCAGCAACGCACAGCCCAGTCAGTGCGTGGCCTTCACTTCGCGGGCACTGGCTGAGCTCGACCACTGACTCCCGGACAGACAAGGCCTAAAGGACAACAGACGAAACTGAAGGGCTGCCCAAGCTGGGAGTGTGAGTCCCGCCCTGGAGCGTGGGAAAACACGAAGGGGTTCATCCTACGTGTCAACGTAAAGCAGTAATCATCCCTCTCCACGCTCCACTGCGCGCAAGCTAAAGCGCTTGAGTCAAACCTCGGTGCTCTGTGACAGGGAAAATAACTTAAACGTCTTGGCAACTAAGGAAATAAACTGGGCTGGGTGTGGTGGTGCACACATGGAATCACAGCACTTGGGAGGCTGAGGCAGGGTCCAACTACTGTGAGTTCGGGGCCAGGCTGAGCTGCATAGTTACTTTGAGGCCAGTTTGAACTACACAGGGAAACCCTATCTAAAAAACAAATAAATAAACTACTTACAAATATACATGGGTTAATAAAAAATATTAACATTATTTAAGAAATTCAAAAACACAAGATGGCCTTCATTTGGGTTCACAGACTAAACACATTGTTTATATGGCCCAATAAATCTCAGTCAGTAATTCTCTTTCAAGTGGGCTCAGACTGATACTGGCCGAATGGTCAGGGAGGCAAACTATAGAGCGGAGAGCCAGATCCTAAATATTTGGGCTTTCGTGGACCATGAGATCCTTACGGCAACTGCACAACTTTCCTCTTGCAGGGGAAGAGCAGATACAGACAATATGTAAATGAATGAGTGTAACATATTTTGAAATTTTGTTTTATACTTCTCTTTAAAATACAACAAATTTTTTAAAAAATGAGTATAGCTGTCTTCCAATAAAAAGTAATTGATGGACCAGGGATTTAGCTCAGTGGCTCAAGCACTTGCCTGGTAAGTGCAATGTCATGAGTTCAATCCCTGGTACAAAAAAAAAAAGTAACTGACATAAATAGGCAAAGTGTAGGAGTAGGCTGTGAGCTGTAATTTGCTAGTCCCTACTCTGGAGGATTAAGAGAAGACGATTCCTTTTCTGGAGGATTCCACAAAAGATGATAGATCTGTGACAAAATATTCAAGGAAAACAATTTAAAGGAGGCAAAGTTTATTTTGACTCACGGTTTTAGGAGGTTCAGTCCCTAACCCCTTGAGCTCTGTTGCTTCTGGGGATGAGAGATAAGTCACTCATCTCATGGTGGCCAGGAAGCAGACAGAAGCAAAGGTGGTCAGAGAGGACAGGGTCAAAGGCATACACCCAGTGCCTATTTCCGCCAACTGTGTCCCTCCTCCTAACCCATGCAGCTGTCAACACAACTGATCAAATCTATAGTATATAGATGGGAGTGGCACACTGGAGTTCAACTTTCAGGACTCTCATGTTATTCGAGAGAGGAAAACTTTCAACTTTAGAATTTGGTAAGCGTCCAAGTTGAAATTTTTGAGGTAACACAGAACAAATAAAAGGCCAATAATCCCCAATTTATGTAGAGAAAATAAACAAAAGTAATAGTTCCAAAACAGAGCAAGAAAAGAGGAGATAAAGATGGAAGAGGAGTCACAAATAAGATAAAAACAGGGCCGGGCATGGTGGGCCACTCCTGTAATCCCAGCACTCAGGAAGCTGAGGTCCTAGGAAGATCATTGCAAGTTCTTGACCAGCCTGGGCTACAAAGTGAGCCCAAGGCCTACCTGAACTGCGTAGCGAGACCTTGTTTCATAAAGACAAAAACAAAACAAAACAAAGATGATAAAAATAAATCCAAATACATTATCACACTAGACACAAATGTTGTTCTCATGTACTGTTGAAGGGTTGTATAAAATAGTGCAACCTTTTAGGAAAGCTTGGCAGTTTCTACCCTAACCCTGAATACACTATGTTATCATGCGACAACCCTAACTCCTACTAAATTACAAGCTAGAGAAATTCCTGGGAAAGACCACCGGGAAACATATCCAAGAATTTTTACAACAAAGCTAGAAATAGCCCATGTATCTGTCAAATGACACTGAAACAAGACATCGATTTTTTTTTTTTTTTTTTTGACTGGGTCTCACACTGTGATTTCGGCTGGCCTTGAACTGTGTAGCCCAGGCTGACCTCAAACTCACAGCAATCCTCCTGCCTCAGTTCCCCAAATGCTGGGATTACAGGCATGTGCCACCGCACCCAGCAAGAAATGAGTTTTTCAGATCTTTCACTGTACAGTCATGCTCCACTTACTAGTCTGTGTAATGAGCCCACAGGGACTTGTTTTTGCCATTGTCCTTGACACACACCTGTTACATTCATGTACACGGTTGTATTTTGTTTCATTAATAAATATTAAGACCAGGAAAACTGGACAATTGTAAAAAGTTGCAAAAGCACTGCTAAAGCCAGAATTACAGAAGGTCTTATGATTTTTTTATCCGCTCATTTTCATGATTACAAACAGATAACACCCAATACTACTGGAATCCACTGGGAACAAGTCTTAAAAAGGAAGCAGGCATATTGTTTTTGTCAAGATCCATACTAGGACCCCAACCACCAGACCAATCTAGACCCAGACTTAGACTTGCCTGCCCCCCTCACACTCCGCCCTGCCCAGCCGGGAGGCGGTGTAGTTCAGGACTCCATATTTCAGGAACAAAGCCCCAGCCTCCTAAGTTAAGACATCAACACAATGCCCAAGGGGACCAAGCGAGACGCTCACGATGCTTCAGGAGGCCTGTTTATGCCAGGAAACCTTCCTGGACATGGCCCTGTGCTCCAGCTGCTGCTCAGGCCGAGCTCCCTGCACCCCAAGTCTGTTTACTGTCTCACACATGGCCGCTCTTCCATGCCTGGCTGTGCCAAGGTATCTCAGAACCCTTGACGTTGGTAAAGCCCGCCGTCTATAAATACAGCCAGGACAGAGCTGGGATAGATGCAATTCAGGTCTCCCCCACCTCTGAGATGTCATTATGAGGCCTATGTGAAGACTCAAATATTAAACGCTGGCCGCTACACTTCTAACATGGCCATAAAATAGAGTATGGAGGTTTTAGAGCTGGGCAATGTTTGCTTTCCAGAAACATGTTTTCAGTAACATGATAATTCCTCAAGCAACCTGAAAGCTGTACAAGTGAGAGACCTATTAAGATGGACGTTCTGGCTGAGGGAGTCCTAGACCGTCCAGGGAATGCCCCGTAATGTCACGGTTCCCACAGTGCTCTCGGCAAGACAGCTTTTATCTATGTCCAAACAAAAGAGCTATTAGCTCTTCTATCGGCTTTTCTAAGAAGCAGGGTGATTAAATGGATTTATTAGTTCAAGCCATATCGAACACGAAAAAGAACAAAAAAAGAAGGACCTTCTGAGAAAAACAAAAATAAGAGAAAGGGTCACCTCAACATAGGTGGATGTGCTGATTACCCCAGTGGAGCTACGGGGAGGGGCAAAACTCAGAGCAGCAAGGGCGGGGAAAGGCAAGTTCCTGTGGGGTCACGCCCACTGGCCTCCGGGAGTGGGGAGCCCAGGGAGGGCGCTCCGCCCGCTCTCAGTGAGAGACAACTGTCAGGTCCACCTGCAAATACCTAAGTCAGGGATCTGCTCCAGGTGGAGTCCACAGAGCCAGAATCCAGGCAGCTAGGCTGAGATGGAGATAAAAAAGACCAGTGGTCGACCTTTTTGTTTCCCAGGTGTTCCAGCCTGGTGGAATCTAAATATATTATTGAAATGAAAACAATCTCTGTCCTAAGAAAGAATTTAACTCAAAACCTGAAGGAGGCAGAGGAGATGGGAAATCACGCAACACACATTTAAAAATATAAAATTTATTTATATCCATGGTGAGATAGTTCACATTCTATACATGGTCACAGTGCCATTATACTGCTAACAAACATTGCTAATGCTATTTCTGTTGGGGAAGCTTCTTTCTCTCTTCAAAAAACTTAAGGCTCAGTTCCAAAAGGTAATATATCACTTATTTTTCTGCAGAAGAGACTTGGAAAGTTTTAAGAATAAGCCGGGCAGGGCTGGAGGGGGAAAGGTGACTTTACACACTTCCCCCATTCATAAGACAACCAATGGCATTTTTAAAAAAGATTCCTTAGATTTAAAAACAAGTTTAGTTAGAAAAACAAACAGACCTGTAGACAGAAGGGTGTATTCAGCATACAAATGAGAACAGCTAAGCTCTTTGTCACTGCTGGCTGAAATGCACTGCGAGCTCCCCATACATAAATACACACACCCTCATTTACTGCCACTTGTTTTTCCTGGGTGAAGATTGCCAAATAGCATTTCTCTTCCAACACAGCAATCACAAATAATGTACGTTTCATTTCCATCTGCAGGTCAGGACTCCGCCCCTGAACCCACTGCTGGTCTGGCAGTAGGACACCGCCACGAGTGGAGCCACACGCGGGAGTGAAGGGTGTGGGAAAGCTAATCAGGAAACAGGCTGGATGCTTGAGAACTGCTCTATCAACACGTGATGGACACACTCCAAAAGCACTTTTCCCTGTGCACACACTTCATCCCATCAACAGCGACACCGCCCTTTCACAGAAGTCAGAATCTGCTCAACTCAGGGGACTCCCCTCCCAGACCCTGGTTAATGCTGCAGCAATAGCAAGGACCCCAAGGGCACCTGCTGGCTCTGCCTCTGGCATCGAGAGGCACGGACAGTCATTCTGGAGAGAAGATTCATGAGAACAACAAAACGCTGTGGGCACTGGATATAGCTCAGCGCCGGACTGGCAAGCATGAGGTCCTGAGTTTAATTCCCAGTACCCAAAACAAAACACTACACACAGAAGACTGAGGCAAGAGGACCGCCACAAGTTCAAGGCCAGCTGGGCTACATTAATTCAAGGCCAGCCTGAACTATATAGTGAGACCCTGTCTCAAAACACCAAAATGACAAAAAAGAAAAATCAATTTTTTAAAAGCCACCAAAAACAAATCCCCCCAACCACTGCATTCCTAAGGGCAGCTGTGGAAAACCAAGCTCTCTTGGGGGCGTCATCAGTCCAATTCCAAGTTGAAGGTGCCATTGCCCACAATCATCTTGCTGTAATTCTTCTGCTGCTCCTCCTTAAAGGTGTCCTTCACTTTTGCTCTCTTCAGCCCACCATCCCTGGAAACGAGAAGTTCAATCTATCAAAGATACTCCCAACAAGGATGTAAAAAGCTCACATTAGCACATACCACAGGCTGCTGTCACCCCTGGGGCACAAAGGACACTGGATTTGGAAGCAGCAAGACCTGGAGTTCAGTCTCTGAGCTACCACTTACCATCCATAGGTTATTGGGGTAAATAAAGAATAGCACCTCCTCCATTCAGGCGTTTTTTTAGAAGTTAGGTTGCTATGTTTGACATCTGAATGTAAATAAGGATTATTAAAAGCAAGATTGTTTCCCTATATTTTTCCCAAAGGAAAAAAAATACCGGTTTTTCATCCAGCTGTGTCTTACTGGAAAACCATATGCAAAACTTAAAATAAATACACAAGAAACAGTAGTATTATACCTGTATGAGCAAATTTCTTACCAATAAACAAGTTAATTATTACTCAACTATCATCCCATGTTTTCATCCAAAGCACTAAATTTTGCGTATTTAAACCCTCCCATATTCCAAAACAGACTGAAGACAAAACCAATTACATCATAACTAGCACTTGCCCGGAAGTCTGTGCCCCCGCAGCAGCGTGCGCTCACCGAGAGCCGGGCCCGAGCCCCTCTGCGGTGGTGCAGGCAGACCCGTCTCCCTCCTCAGCCACAAAACACACACTGAGGAGCTGACAGGAGCCTGGGCTCCCGGGCCTCTCCCTGCTGGCCCAATGTTTTAGATTTTAACTGCTAGAAGAGCGTGGGCTGAACACTTGCTTACTGTATGCTGTGACTGTTTAATTTTAACCCAGTCAGGCATGAACGTTCACCCAGTGCTTTCAGATGGTGATGAACGACTGCAGTTCAGTGAGTGAGCTCAACGCCACGAGGACAGAGGGTGACGGCGGGATGAACCCAAGATGCGGCGCGCACCTGAGTCCTCCGCTTAAGAACAGCCCACAGCCTGCAGATTACACAGGGGCCAGTTGTGGGAGGTTTCCGCCAAACGAGCAGCACTGTCGTTAGGTCCCCGGAGTCACCGAGTGGGTTCTTTCTCCAAGCGATCTGCCTGCAGCTGCTCATAACATTTACATCACTTCGAAGCAGTGAGAACTAGGCAACGGGCAGAGCATGAGGTGTCTTCCACAACACAGCGAACAGCGAATCTTTAATAAAACACTGATCGCTGTGAAAGACACTGTCGTCAGCCCCGCTCGTCCCACCCGCCTCGGACACACTCATCCGTGGTCCCGGCCGCTCTCTGGAGCAGCGCTGGAGTCCTCTTTCCGCCTGCCTTCAGCCGCGCTGTCCTGGCTGCCTCCATGTCCTGAATGGATTCAGAACATTTCCCTTCCGTGGCTGTTTGGCCTTGGGGAAAGCGCCGGACCCGGGGAATGCGGTGGGTGAGGACCCGCGGTCACGCTCCCTGAGCCTGCTGTCCCGCTGGGTGGCAGCCGGCAGCCACACGCACCGCGCTTCTGAGCGCCCCGTGAAGACCCGCAGGAAAGGGCGCTTCCAGAGCCGCGTCGGACGGGGAGAAGGAGGGAAGGGAAGCGTGTGTCTTAAGTGAGGGGAGGATTCTGAGGAGACTGACAGCAATGTGTCTTTCACTGTAATAAACTTTTAAAAATGTAAATAGTCACTACATAGTTTGATCACCCCTTGGGTGTAATAAGTAAAGGGGTGAAGTTTTTACTGAGAGTCCTCACCGCGGCAAGAACTGTAAGACTCCAATTCACCTTCCTTCTAGAGGCTTTCACCCTGAGCCTACCTGCCTGCCTGATGACTATAAATGAACTTTTCACGTAAAGTGCTATTGATTTTCTTTTTGGTGCCAGGGATCAAACTCACGACCTCGCACTTGCCAGGCAGGCGCTTGCGCCACTGAGCTAAACCCCTAGCCCTGTAAAGTGCTTCTGAAATACCAAAAAAGGAAGTGAAGATTTTGTTGAACTTACATGACTTGAAATATAGGATTGTCTTGTGACAGCTTGACAAAATAAGGTCTACATATGTGCAGGGATTCAAGTTGCCATTAAAAAATAGGTAAAGTTGGCCATCACTGTTAGACTGAATATTTTTGTCCCCTCCCCCACCCAATTCCTATGTTGGAGCTCTAACCCCTAGTCCATGGCTTTTGGAGATGAGCTCTTTGGAAAGGAAGTGGGGTTAGATGAGGTCATAAGGGTGGGCCCTCACCATGGGATTAGTGCCCTTTGGAGAAGAGACACTAGCTGTCTTAAGTAGCTCTCAAAGGAAAGACTGAGCCAGGGGAGAAGGCAGCCTTTCCAAGGAGACAGCCTTGAGCAGCACCAGCCTTGTGGCATCCTAACTTCAAACTTCCAGAACTATGAGAAAAATCTCAGTTGCTTAGAAAACCAAATCTATGGTATCTGTTATGGCATCGCAAGTTAATATACTCACCTACACCCAATCTTCCTCAAACAAACAAAAAAATGAAAGCCATAGTTATTCATAACTAAAATATTTTACTTACGTTTTTCTTTAACACAGTTATAATTAATTCGATATAGTTACAGCTAGAGTTAAATATGAACAAGCCTCTAAGTAGTCCCCTGTCCCGCTTTCCTTTCTTTCGTATTAGAGCCCTAAACTTTAGCTAAGAACGTGGCCACCTAGAAAAGACTACACCCCCAGCGCCCTTTGCAATTGGCTGCCATCATGCGGTTTCGGCTCCAGCCAATGGACACAGTGGATGTCTAAGCCCAGTGTGCGCCCCTGAAGAGATGCTTGGGCCCTTCTCATTAAACTCCTTCTCGCTAGCACCTTGCTGTGTACACGGGGCAGCGTCGGAGCAGCCATCACGGGCCGTGAAGAAAAGGCGCACACTGAGGATGAAGAGCAGAACAGCTGGGCACTGACACTGCTGGGTGCTGCACGTTTAAGGGAGAGATGAACATCCACCTTCCTTAGTTGTTATTTTGCATAAAGCACGATCACTATTAGCTTAGCCTATAGATAACTAGCACGCTCAGTAACACCTGCTAACATAAGGAAAAGACAGTGCTCCTGAGAGCCTCCTCACCAGGGCAGCTCTGTCAGTCCCCCCTGCACGGCGATGGCAGACTTCACCCTGTTTGCAAACTGCACAGCATCTTCTCCTTCCTAATTAAAAACAAATTATACATCAGGGATACAGAATTTAAAAAAAAAACTTGAAATACTTCATCATCATTTATAATTGTTTTGAAACGTACGATTCAAATTTTAGGCCAAATGCTTTCTAATTTCAATTATAACAAATCCCATTTATCCTATCAAGAAAATGCAGTATTGAGCCAGGCGTGGTGGCGCACCCCTATAATCCCAGCACTTGAGAGGCTGAAGCAGGAAGATCACTGCAAGTTCGAGACCAGTATGGGCTAGAGTGAGGCCAAGGCCAGCCTGAACTGCTAAGCAAAACCCTGTTTCAAAAAGACAAAAAAAAAAAAGAAAGAAAATGTAGTATGTGTTGATTTATGGATTGGGGAAAGATCTTTGTCATGCTCTTTATCAGTCTCAGACGCAACATTCCAGTGTCTATAGGTCCAATAAGCCAGGAGCAATGGTAAGATGATGATGAAGTACACTCTTCTCAACATGAAATGCACTGGAAGGAAGGGAAAAGAAAACACACAAAAAAGGGAAAAACAGGAAGAAAGCTTTTCTAAATTGGGAGGGGAAGAGGGGTTGGAGGGAGGGTAGGGAAATGGAGAAAAAAAGAATCTTATCATGTAGCTGGGCATGGTGGTGCACACCTGTAACCCCAGCACTCAGCAGGCTAAGGCAGGAGGATCACTGTGAGTTCAAGGCCAGCCTGGCTACAAAGTAAACTCAAGGCCAACCTGAACTGCTGCACAGTGAAACCCTGTCTCAATAAGACAAAAATAAAATAAAAATCAAAGAAAGATACATCATGTGTAGGTACAAATTCCCTAAAATGAATGCAATCACTATATAAACCTCAAGTGCACCAATAAACAATTTTTTTAAAAAACTGAGAACAAGCAAAGAATATGTGAAATGCCCTGATGTGAAGAGCACTGGATATATTATTTGAAAAACAAATTATGTGTTGAGAAAGCGGAAGGGTGTGATGTGGAGGGCAAGGCCCCGTCTCCAGTTCCCGGGTTAGAGCGCCAAGTCCAGGCGTGGTCCGAGGAATACCTCTCTGGTCATGGGCGGCAGGTACCACACGTCACAGACGATGGCCCAGCTGGTCATCACGCGAAGCAGGTAGCTGACTATGCTGTATTTACTACTGTTCCAAAAGGCATCGCCAAACTGGGGGTTATACTGAGGAAAAGAAAAGAAAAATACACCCCGGTCAGGCACCAAGTGGCGGCTTCTCTTCGTCAGCATTTTTGGCAGGCCAAAGAGCTCTGTCAGACCCCAAAAGGAGACGAATGACATCACTTCTCTTCTTTTTGATAGAATTCATCAGAAAAAGAAAAGCAGGTTAGCTAATTCCTCTGACTAGAGACAAGTGCTTTTCTATACAGAGCCCGAGGGCATTTCAATGAGTTATTTATGCAACTAGTAAATATCTGTCTACAAATAATTAGACAGCCAGTACTGGAAAGGAGGGACAGCATCTGTTTCACTAACGACCACATTCTTTTTTTTCAAACGGTAAGAGAATTTCATTTTGGTAAAAACGTCTTCTTTTTACACAGCCCCTCCTCCCACCACTAAACAGCTGCTTCAGAGCGAAGGAGCAGTGCGTTCATTCCATGTACTCTTCGTGGGCACCCCGAAGCTTTCCACCTTCGTACCACCACTCAGTACTTGTCACTTTCTGTCTTCTTTTCTCTTCAAAAACCTTTTTCAGAAAAATCCACGACTGCCTCGTTTCTGCTTCTTTGTCCTCTCCAACGAGAAGATCCGACGGGTCTCCTCTCTCACCGTTCTGCCCTTCTCCCATCATCGTCCCCACTCAGTCTGAGTTCACCTCCGTAGAAGGCATCTGCCCCTTGGTTCCCGACGTCGAGGCCCGGCTTCAGGATGAAGTCGGAACGGAACCACTGAGCCAGCTTCGCTAGGTCCGTACAGTCTCTGACCGCAGCAGGGTCACCCTCGAGCGCCCCCTGCTGCTCGCGCCTCTCAGTAGCCACTCTCCTCATCAGAGCCCTCTTCATCCTCTACTTTTTGCAGAGTTTTTTAAGAGGACTTTTTAGAGTTTATATTACTTTTGAGTCTTACAAAAAAATGGGCTGGGTGTGGTGGCGCATGCCTTTAATCCTAGCACTCGGGAGGCTGAGGCAGGAGGATCTCATGAGTTCGAGACAAGCCGAGGCTATAAAGTGAGTTCAAGGCCAGCCTGAACTGCATAGTAAGACCCTGTCTCAAAAAATCGGGCTGGGGATTTAACTCAGTGGCAAAAGCACCTGCCTGGCAGACATGAGGTCGCAAATTCAATTCCCAGTACCAAAAAATAAAAATAAAATTTTTTTTAAAAATGGAAAAATATATTCTGGAGATACTGAAAGCTTTGGGAGTCTCAGAGAAAAAATATTATGGAAAAGTGTTTTACAATCCGTCTTGGTTACTTTTCTCTTGCTGCTGGGACAAAATACCCAACACCCAAAATGAAGGAAGGAAAGGTTTATTTATCTTACAGTTTTTGGAGGTTTCAGTGCATAATCAGCTGGCTCCAAGGCAGGCTGGCATGGCACAGGGGAAACACTTCAGGGCAGCAGCCAGAGCAAAAGGGGGAAGAGCAAGCCTCTTTTCTTCTCTTGTATTGTACACAGGCCACGCCAAGGCAGGTGTAGCACTCACAAAATCTCTGTGCCCTTTCCTTGCGGCAGGATGAAGGTATTGAGAAAGGACCCTGGCTCCCTGCTCAGTCTCTCAGCTAAACTTGGAAACTTCTCAAGTTGACACAATGTATCAACCATAACAATCAGATGCCTTTAACTTGGTACTTGAAAAATATAAACATGGATTCCCCAAAGCACAGAGTCTGTGTGAAGACGTCTTTTGAGACGCACCCTGGAATCCAATCCAAGTGTCTGCCTGTTTAAACCCACCGCAAACAACCTGGCACTGGTCATAGCCATGGTGCGCCCATCATTCACGGGTCACTGGGCTGCACCAGAGTCAGTGGTCGTGGGAGGCTAAGAGGCGGGCAGACTCCGGCTTCCGAGGTCCAGGCCGCCGGCACTGCAGCGCGCGGGGCACAAGGCCTGCCATGCACGGTGACACAACCAATGACTGCATTCTTACTACTTCATATAACCAACCCCTGGCACGCAGCTGCCCAGTACATATCTACACACAGAGGGAGAGAAGATGAGAAAGCAAATGGGGCAAACGGTGAGGAACTAGGAGAGCGTCTGGGCAGAGCACGCGACTGAGCCTCAGTCCTGCAAGTTTTACATTGTGATTACATCAAGAACGCCATCACCGGCCCCATGCCCCTTAAACGTTTCACCTTAATCGCAACTGGATGTATGGTTCCTCCAATCTCGAAGCTTCCCTTTTTAAACATCATGACCGAAGTGTTGTTGATGCAGGTCCCTGAAGGCAGACAGGAACAAGACAGTGAGTCATTTTTTTAAATTTACCTATAATCTCGGTGCTTGGGAGGCAGAGGCAGCCTGAGTTACACAGTGAGATCCGATCTCAGAAACACCCAACGACAGTAACAACAACATGAAACATAACTATTAAAAAATCAGACAGGGCTGGGGATTTTGCTCAGAGGCACAAGCACCAAGGCCATGAGTTCAAGCCCCGGTATCAAAAAAAAAAAAAAAAAAAAAAAAAAAAAAAAAAAAAAGCCACAGACAATACCTTTCTTAGTGCACTACTCAGAAAAGACATAGAATCAAAAGTGTACCATGACTTCCATCAAATCTCAAGAGACAACAAAAAATGAATTGTTCAGAAAAAATTCCTACTCTCCTGTCCCATCCCTGGAGAACGGGAGAGACCCGGCTGAGAAGGCCAGCCCTGCGGTCACGCAACTCCACTCACTCCCAGGGATTCGCCGTTGGTGCCACTCTTACCTTCGGGGAAGATTAATATGGGTAATTTTTTCTTATCAGCAATATGTTCTTTTAGTCTGTAAAGAAAAATGCATCAAAATTTTATCTTTCGAAAGAGAGACATTGCAATCCTTTCTCATATTCCTCATACTCAGCAGGCACAAATATAACCGCAAAGCGTATGGTGAGCAGCTAAGAGATGGGTGAGGGAAATAAGCTCAAGTTGTCACCTTTCTTTAAAACAAGAGCCAGGCATGGAGGCGCACGCCTGTAACCCCAGCACTCGAGAGGCTGAGGCAGGAGGAGCACTGCGAGTTTGAGGCACCCTAGGATACAAAGTGAGTTCAGGGCCAGCCTGAATTGCAGAGCCCTGTCTCAAAAAGACAATAAATTTTTTTAAAAAATAAAAAAATTTTAAAAAATAAACGAATGAGATCTGCAGTCTTCCAACTGCTCTATTCTAATTTCAAAGTGAGTGACCTTCAGTGTCTCTGGCTTAATCTTATAAAGCACCCCCGCCAGCCGGGCCCTGAGCTCTGGTCCCTGACCACGTGCTTTAACAGTGAACTCCTAAGGGGAGCCTGATGAACTTCCCGGGAAGCGCACACCACAGAGCTCGGGAAGAAGCTTCCCCTCAGGGCCAGTGAGATGGGAGGCGGGGCGGGGCTCGGCTGGCTGGGAAGAGAGGTGTGGCTGTGCCCCAGGATTCCCACGGCAGGACCCCTCTGTGGAGCTTCTGCGGTTCTGAGGCGGACACCAGGAGGAACCCGCACTCCCGACTCTTCGCAGCGGCCTGCCCTGCTGTGTCTTCCAGACCAGGATGCATTTTTTTATTTTTGCTTTCTCTTGTCCTCTCTTCTTCCAAGTTTGCTCTGCAGTCAGTTTCTCCCTCACTTCCACTTTACAAATAAACTTTTGGCAATGTTTTTGGCTAGTCTCATTCAATTCTTTGTTCACGGTGAGAAGGACCTGGAATACGTTGAACTGGTAAGCCATTTCTAGAAGAAGCTACCTGGAGCTCCCTTCGGTGGCACATATACTAAAAGACTAGGGCCTGTCCTCGCAGCTAGACACAACTGCAACTCACTGCTCACCAGAAGCTGGTGAAGTAGGAGACAACAGCCGCCAGAGCACCCCACTGCTAAGTCATCTCAAGAGAGGGGACACACGTTCCAACCACAAGCAGATTTTAACAAGTACTTTTCTGGGAGATGAGGCAGGAGGATCTCAATTTTAAGCCCAAACTGGGCAACTTAGCAACTTAGTGAGACCCTGTTTCAAAATAAAAATAAAAAAGGACTGGAAATGTAGCTCAGTGCAAAGGCCCTGGGTTCAGTTCCCAGTAAGGTGGGGGGGAGCCTGGGTCACCACACATTTATAAAAGCAATGACCAGAGTTGCCTCCAGTTAAAGGCCTCAGGCAAAAAGCTGTCCCCCCCGCCGCCCGCCCCCTGGCAGAAATTCCTGGTGGCCGGCCTCTTCCCAAGGTTCCTCCTCCCAGCGGGTGTGTGCGCCCCACAGGCCAGGTGTTCAGGGAGCTGCTGCCAGCCCGAGGTACTCCTGGGAGGGAAGGAAACTTCAGAGGTGGGGCCATGAAGTAAGATAGCACTGGAGGCTGTTTGCCGGGCTCCTACTGAAACCCCGGGAGCCCCGAGAGGTGAACAGGCCTCCCCCGCCCCACTGCACCGCGCCCAGCAGCCCTCGGAATGCACTAGAGACGGCCTCAAACTTCTGAAGCCAGGAGCCAGGAGAAAGACCCCGCCCTTCTCAAACCGTCTGCAGTGTTGTGGCCCAGTGACAGAAAGCTGACTGACACACATCATGAGCTCTGACTGCAGCTGGACTTCAGTGACAGTGGTTATTCAGCTGAACTTAATCAAGCATCTATTTATTCAGCAGAGTTACCAACTATTCAGCCTCCAACACGACAAGTGCAGAAGTCCACTGCCTGGACTATACCTAAGCCGCAGCAATGTAGACCTACGAGCCTTCTCATCTCTTCGTGTATCCCACAGTGAAAACAGAACTCTTTAAAATCTTACTGAGTGATTCACCAGAAAAAAATTCAACTCTAACTAGAGCTCTGTATGTTCTAATCTTGATGTGTAATAGGACCCTGCCCACTCTGGCCAGAAGCCTAAATCTATCAGTTTCCGCTCTAACTTAATGACTACATGGTAATCTCAGTCCTGCCTCTTTGTTTTTTGGTTTTTTTGTGGGGAGGGTGGGTACTGGGGAGTGAACTCAGGACCCTGCGCTTGCCAGGCAGGTGCTCGTGCTGCTGAGCACATCCCCTGCCCCAGTACTACCTCTTCGTCACCAGGTGTCGATCCTTCATTTCTGAGCGCTCAAACCAGACATGAGGACATGCCTTCACCATGGCTCTCTGAATTACCCCCATTAATCCACCGTGAACTTGGCCAACCTAGAAGAACCAGAAGAAAAAGAAAAAAATGTAAAGGCACAGTGAGACAGAAAAAACTTATTTAAAAAAAGTAACAATTCCTATAGCCACCTGGAGAAAAGATCAGTTGCCTTCTAAATACTAAAATTCTACTGACCAAAGAACTTGAAAGGCCAAATGTAAGCAAAAGGTACTCTCTAGTAGTACAACTGAACTTTATGAACTATTCACTAGTTTTAAAAACTAGAAGCACGTCAACTTAGTCAAGGTTAGCAAAACACAAATTAAAACTACACTGAAATGTCATTTCATACCCATCATAGTCACAGCTATTTATCAGCTTGACAACACACCCAGATTCAAGGCTGCAGGACTGGGGGAAAAGAGAGAGGTTATAATACCAGTAGAAGGAAAGTGACAACACCTATCAAGGGAACATACGCGCCTCTTTCATTTCCTTCTAGGAATTTACCCTGAAGACATACCTTCAACAAAATGAAAATACGTATGCACCGGGTCATTAACCGTTGCTTATCAGTGTAAAATATTGGAAGCCATGAGAATGCACAAACAGTGGGAAATGGATGAATAAACAGGGTACATACCATAGTGGAATGCTACACAGCAACATTCATGTCTATGACTGACAAGGAGTGATGTGCATGAGAGGGTAAAGTGAAAACGGCCAAAGATCAAATAAGGATGTTACCTTGCAGGTCAGACTAAAGGGGAAGTAACACAGTGAGCATTTGCTTATTGCCACAAAAAGAACTACAGAAAGGATAACCCAAACTGCCGAAGTTGGGAACCTACAAGAATAAAAAGGAACAGGGTAGACTGGACAGGGGAGCGACGTTTCCGTGTGTGCCTTTTTTGATATGAAAGCACGTGAACTGCCTACATATTCAAAAAGTAAAATTGAGGCAGGGAGGTTCCAACCAGAAGACAACGAGCCTGCCTTCCTGGTCAGTGTGCGCCACCAGCGTGGACTCCAGGAAGAGAAAGAGATGTGCCTCCCATAAACCTACTGGCGCTAAGAATCAAGGACATTCTCCCCACCCACCCCCGTAAGCAACCTGCTGGTTCGGAGGACAGTACATAAAGCAACTAAATGCTTGTATCCTTTGGTTGATTTTGCAGGCCTGGGGCCAGCAGTCTGAGCATCTCTTGGGAGGATGACAGTAGGCAATGTAGCAAATATGGGGGATTCCCTTCTGTCTTGTCTTTGAGGCCCAATATTGTTCTCATTGTTTTGCTGTATTCTGATTAATTTTTTTTGCTTTATTTTGTATTGTTTTTATTGGTTTTATTTATTTATTTATTTTGGTTTGATTTTACTATACCTGATAGAATGGTCACCTATTCTGAAAATAACAAGATACACTACAGTAGTCACTGTTTTCCTAGTATCTTTCTTTGAAGTTTTATAGCAGTTCTACTGCTTCATTTTGATTGACTTTGTTCTGTTATGTTTTGTTGGATTTTACTATCTTTAAAATTAAAAAACTTTTTTTTTAAAGTAAAATTAAAATCACGAGGATGGCAATAAATTAAAAGTGAGCTGAAGTGAACCCAGCTGTATCTCAAATGAATAGCGGAACAAGGTTGAAGGAAGAGGGGAAAAATGCAAGAAATTTACAAACATTGTGTCCAACCACACACCATCTTGGATAGGATTACAAAAATTTCACCCTGAATTTGAGATTTTTGTTTATTTGTTGTTTGCAGTACTGTGGGCTTTGCACTAAGCTACATCCCACTCATCCCCCACCCCACCCCCCCGAACCGGAATCAACCCATACATTTTCTTATTTTTCATTTTAAGACAGAATCTAAAATTGTCCAGATGGGGCTTCAATTTAATAATTCTCTTGCGTCAGTTTCCCAGGCTGCTGGGATTACAGGTGTGCACCACTTTGTCTGACTTACATTTGATTTTTAAATATTAAATAAGAGCAGCACCTGCCTGGCAAGAGTGAGGTCCTGAGTACGATTTCCAGCACCCAAAAACAATATATAAATATTACACAGGTGAAGCAATTCTGAAACAATTTAGATGTATTATAAGACTGAGAAAATCAGTATATCAATATCATTGGAAAATAAGACTTTTCGTCATGAAAAAAAAAACAGAAGATACGAATACTGATTCAGAAAAACAAAGAACTCTACTAACTGGAAATCTTGGTATAATTCAGATCTCCAGTATAAATATTATAAACAGTAAACATAAGTATATTAAAAACACAAATATTTTACACACAGTTTCATGTAAAGACAGAGGAACTAACCAGTACAAGCACACAAGCCGTAAAGAAAATGAGGCAACACATTACTAACAAATAAGCATGGAAAATGGCTTGTGGATGGCCCATGGGACACTGCTTATTACAGACTGTAAACATTTCTAAAACCAAAGGTTTTCAAGAGAAAAAAAATTTAAAAAGTCACTGAGGTCAGGGCTAGGTGAATTAACTTGACTTAGCCATTCCGCAATGTATGCACGTCAACCAAACATCCTATTATACATAAATACATTACTTTCAACTTTTAAATTAAAATTTCTTTTTTCAAAAAAAGCCAAGTCACTGAGGCAATCTGGACTGCTCTTCAGGTAACAGCGCCTGCTTCCCTGCACTTCCGGCCCACGCACGAGCACTTCCGGCCCGCGCAAGAGCACTTCCGGCCAGTGCGGGCCTCACCGTGCCAGTCCCAGAGGACCTGCGGGTGCCTGGCTGTTCTCACCCTCGGTCCACAACGAACCGCAGTCAGCCACACAGGAGCGCAGCACGGCAAACCCCAGCCACACGGACAGCCACGGGAACTGCCACGGGAAGCCGCGGTCACCGTCCAGATGACCCCAAGGCCACCTGCAGAAACCTCGTCCCCAGGGCGACAGCTCGGGGCGCGAGGTGGTGCGAGCCGCGGCGGGCCAGCCGGGAGCAGCCGAATCCCGCGGGCGCGCTCCAGGGTGGGCTCAGACTGACAGCGAGGGCCGCGGCCTCCAGCACTGCGCGGTCTCAGCCAGCCCAGCCCAGCCCAGCGCCCAGGGCCGGCCGGGGGTTCGCCCGGGGCGCCGGATCGCAGGCTGCGAGGGCCAGCCCTGCCCGCACATGGAGCAGGGCACCGCCAAGGGCATCGCCCTGCCTGTGCCGGGGCTTCAGGGGATCCACAACCAGGGACCTGTACCCCAGATCCCGTCGGTACGATGCACACACAAGTGGCTTTCTGTTTAAATGCCATCCCTGTCGGCTGAATGCTAAGCTTGAAAAGGAGTAGGCCACACCAGTTTCTATGATTATTCTCACAAAGCTGGCTAAAGCGTCTTAGATTCAGAAAGTGTTTCATTATTTAGAGGAATTTAATACTGCGTTAAAGGGTAGTTGTCCAAGAATAATATAACCAAATGTATATTTTAGACAGATTAAACAAATGACAAGAAGGAATTTCAAAGAGGCCTTCAAAATGACATTATTAGTTAAAAATGGTGACGCACACCTCTAATTTTAGGACTAGGGGAGGCTAAGACAGAAGGATCATAAGATCTAGCAGAGCCAGGACAACTTAGTGACTTAACAACATTCTGTCTCATTGTGAAAAATAAAAAGGGCGAGGGATGAGCTCAGTGCCCAGGTCCTAGTGCAATCTCCACTCTCCAAACATAGTTTTTAAGCCTCTCATTGACCATATAACTCACAGACAGTCAAATACTAGCATGTGTACCAACACTTCCTACCTGCCTGCCGCAGCAGCACTCACCCACCAAGTGCCCCTCCTCAGGAGGGCACCAGACCAGGCTCAGGTGAGGTGCCGCACACCTATAATCTCAGCACTGGAGGCTAAGGCAGGAGGATCACGGTGAGTTCAAGGCCAGCCTGACCTACATAGTGTAGACCCTGTCTCAAAAACAAATAAAAACAGAAAGACAGGCACCAGAACCAACCGCCAGCCATCACAGAGGAAATAAAACGCGTGCGCTCTCACAAAGCCCAACCCATCATGAGAAAAGGAAAAGAACTCCAGAGCCCTATCCAATCCCTGTGTCTGCACACCCGTGTGGGACACAGACCCAGTGTGCAGGAAAGAACACCTTCCCTTATTGTCCAGAATTCATCTGACACTTAGCCATGGAAAATCTCGACAAATATACAAGAGCAATAAGCCGGGTGTGGTGGCGCACACCTGTAATCCCAGCACTCGGGAGGCTGAGGTAGGAAGATCGCTGCAAGTTTAAGATCATCCTGGGCTACAAAGTGAGCTCAAGACCTGCCTGAACTGTATAGCAACACCCTGTCTCAACCCCCACCAAAAATCCACATATACATATATATATATATATATATATATATATATATATATACACACATACACACACACACACACACACACACACACACACATACACACACATGCAATAAAAAGCACAAATTTGAAAAACTGCCAGGATGTGGTTTCTGCTTTGGAGGTTTGCTTTTACTGCCAACTTCAGATTCGCTGGTTTTATTTATTCTGCTTTGCTTCTGAGGCTGTGTGCAGGTCTGGGAAAGGCAGTGTGGGATCAATATCTGCTTTTCTTGCCAGAGCCTCAGCACAGAGTCAGACACAGAGTGTATCTCCCTGGAGGAGTGAAGACTCAGCGGGCCAGGGAAACTGTGTCCTCTAAGGAGGAAGGCTTTAATCTTACAAAATATTATTAAATACTGGCAGGGATTTTAAAAGCAAAATGGAATCAACTTTACAAAGCACCATCAATTCCAGCATGTCTACATCTCAGTAAGTTTTACTGCCTTAAATGTAATGGCAATTTTCTTTCACTATTTGCTTCTTATGTAACTATATTACATAACTCACATACCTGCAACACTATAAACTGAATTTCTAATATGAAACTTTCTGATTCATCAAAATGTTAAAATTTGAGCAATTCACGAAACACACAACTGCTGGAACTATCAATGAGCCGTTCTTACCATCGCATAGCATCCATCAGTTGTCAGGATCAAAACATCGATGGGAGACGTGTGGTTGGCGACACAGATGCCCCCCTTCTGGGGCCGGTACTGCCTGCAATCACAAACAGTGGTCCACTAGAGAGCCTGGGAGAGGGCCGGGAGTCTGCCGCGCGGCAGGCAGAGACTCATCCTTTTGTGTTAGCAGGCCCAAGGACGCCTGTTTACAAGGTTATCCCAACGTGTGCTGAAAACAGGAGAAGGGACCTACGACCTCCCCTTTATAATTCATAGGTTTTACTTATTTAACCTTAAATACTTTCATATTATTTTGACCTTCTCAAGCATCACTGTTCGTGGCTTCCTGCAGACCCAGAGTAAGTTACCACAGCCTCCTCCCTATCCCCCTAGCTGAGGCTGGCACACCATTCTTGTCAAGGGACAGAGTGAACACTTCAGGCTCTAAGGGCCACACAGTCCCTGTCACAGCTGCAGGAGGGGGACTATGGCCCAAAGACACGGAAAGGAAGGAGCCCCAAGGTGTGCCAACAAAACTTAGTTTACAGAACAAAGTCAGAGTCAGCCCTGGGCCAGTAGAACTGTTTGTCCGTCCATGCCCCTGAGCTAAACCAGAACTTTATTCCACCAAAGCAAAGTAGCTGTGCCTGGGCCCACCCAGCAAAGGCCTCAAACCCACAACAGCTTTTAGCACGTTCTCCTTGAAACCAGAAGCACTTCTTTAGTAAGTCATGAGCTCCTTTAAGCCATTAAAGTGCTTTCTCCACACACTTCTGCCAGATCACTTCCTACTCCGCCTCACAACTCGTCATCTAATAGCAAATTTAAAATGTTTAAGGTCTTTTTATGTTGGTAACACATGGTGAGGCTAAATTATAAAATGTTTTCCCTCAACAAATGAGACAGAAAGAACCATTCAGCAAAACATGGATGTCTTTCCTTTTTCCTTTTTTTTGGGGGGGGGGGTCTTCCTGAGCCAGGGTCTCACTATGCAGTTCAGGGGCAGTCCTTGAACCCTGTAGCCCAGGTTGGCCTTGAACTGGTGGTGATCCTCCTGCCTCAGCTTCCTGAGTGCCGAAATTACAAGCCTTCACCACCATGCCTGGCTTCCTAGAACTTTTTTTTTTTAATGGTATTTTATGAAATATAATACAATAAAATTAAAATACAACAAAATTAACAGAAAAGTAATTCAAGCCAGGCGCAGTGCTGCACACCTATAACCCCAGTACTGGGGAGGCTGAGGCATGAGGATTGCAGCAGGTTCAAAGCCAGCCTAAACTACACAGTGAGACCCTGTCTCAAAAAGCAAACCAAAACAAGCAGTTCAGAAGAAACCAAAATAATTTTCACTTAGCTAATATAGTACTTTCCTCAACTACCTTTATTCTCTCTCTATTCAAGGATGAGAACAACAGAATGTATGTAGCACTCTGCAGATCTGTTCTGGAATTTTGGAAGTGGCGAGGCTGCAATCAGAAAGCTGGCCCCAGACCTCACCACACCATAGGCCTATGAACTTCATTCTCCAACCAGGCAGCTGCGAAGCTGACTTTGCACCCGCTGGCCGTGTGACCCTACACCACCAGCAGTCAACAGTCAATGGTCAGTGTGAAGCCAGCTGAGCAGCCTCGCGGGACTCCTTCCAAACCCACGTTTGAACACAGAAAAGTTGAAGAACTGAACATGTTTCTCCCATAAGTAACAGAAAATCAAAGAATTGATTCTGAGGCCCAAATTTACACTTTCTTATACATTCATTTTGCCTGGATTTTAACAAATTTCACAGTGATTTCTTTATCTTGGTTCCCAGCTTCCCTCTTAACTTTACTGCTGGTACTGCTGACTTTCTTTGGAGCCATAGTTACAATATTTACACAAATGAAGCACAACGACCAGGCTTTACTGCCCCACACAGCACTCCATGAAGCGTCACCCGCTCCGTGTGTCCACAGCGAGATAACACGCGGAACTCACTATCGGCCCGAACAGGTGTTTTTCAAGTTGGAATTCTGGTTGAAGCAAAGTTAGGAACGCCAGGCAGACTGCTCAGGGAGTGGCGAGTCCGACAGCTACGGTGCGCTATCACCGGATGATAAATGCACTAACGTGAGGATGCTGCGGGAAGCGCCCTGAGCGGAGGTCTCCCACGGGCAGGCAGGGCAAGGCCCACACCCACCTGTTGTGGTAATGAATGGTGCCCGAGAGGGCGCGCACGCAGATCCGGCAGCAGGTCAGGTGCACCACTTGGCTCAGCTGGCTCTTGAGGCTGCAAGAGGAAGGACCGTCTCACTGCGCGGTTTGGGGCACGTGCAGGGGACAGCACAGCCGACGCCTCACGTGCTACGAACCACAGCAGCCTGCGCTGTGCCCACCGAGCACGCACCGGCAGACCTGAGCCCCGCCAGGGAGTGCGGCGTTAGACGGCGCACGCTCCGCACGCGACCCGCACGGCCTGGCTCTGCTGCACGCCACCACTCCTGACCGCCGTGCGCGCGCGGCCTTGCGACCCCACCAGCACCGGAGACTACTGCTTTCCTTCCAACTCCTTGGTGCATTGATTTGTTTGTATTCTTTCAATTTTTGTGGAAGTACAATGGAAAATCAAAGACTATGGTGAGGAATTGAGTGGGTTGAGACCCTACGTATGTAGAAAATCAGTTCTCTCTTCATGAGAGAGATTCGGTGCACAGTGTAGGAATGAAGGCAGTATGTAGGCACCAAACAAACACTCTTTGCCAAGAAAAAGTACATCCTACTTATGGGTGTGCAGAGAGCCGCGTCACCTGCTGTCTGACAGCTGCCCGACCAGGGTCGTCCCCATAACCAGCAAACTGATTCCAATGAAAGCCAGGGTAACCCTGAAAAACAAATGAGAAAGTCATGCAAAAGTTTGTTGACTGGGCGGGAAATAACCTAGAAGAGTTCTAGATAATGAAAGCATAGGTAAGTTGCAGAATATCCATCTTATGAAATATGATATAGCTATTAAAAACTTTGGTAAGTCTATAAATTCTGAGCAGGTAAAAATGTTTCAGAATAATTACATAGCATATGATACCATTTTCAAAACAACAACATAACTGGGCATGGTGGTGCACGCCTGTAACCCCAGCACTTGGGAGGCTGAGGCAGAAGAATCCTTGCAAGTTAGAGACCAGCCTGTGCTACAAAGTGAGCTCAAGGCCAGCCTGAACTGCGTGAGTCCCTGTCTCAAAAAGACAAAAAAAAAAAAAAAAAAAACCAAACACACACACACACACATTACTTTTTTTGTCTTTTGTTACCAGGAATTGAATTGAGGACCTTGTGCTTGCCAAGCAGGCACTGTGCCACTGAGCTAAAACCCCCAGCCCCAAATACATAATTTATAACTAGCCTACATGTATGTATGTACAGAAGGCACAAAACTGTCACATTTGATCTATAAAATCATCAAAGTGTTGAGAGACTCAAAAATGGAATAGACTTTGAAGTTCTTTCATAATAAGAAGAAACGCTTTTTGTTTTGGTTTTTTTTTTGTGTGTGTGTGGCACCGGGGATCAAACTCACAGCCTCACACCTGCCAGACAGGCGCTTAAGCCACTGAGCCAAACTCCCAGTCCTAGTTTTTTGAGGCAGGGTCGCACTACGTAGCTCAGGCCGGCCTTGCACTCACGTAGCCCAAGCCAGTCTGGAACTCACAACGCTCCGCCTAGCTCAGCCTCCCAAGTGCTGGGATTAAAGGCGTACGCCACCACGCCCGGCTAATAAGAAGAGATGCACTATGCAGAAATCCCTCCCTTTATGTCAATCTGTTGTCCCTTCCCATGCCAATCACTGTATAAGGAAAATAAGCATTTCTAGAAAAGTCAACACAATTACTTGGAAATGTTGAGATTTAAAATCGTTCAAAGTAAATAAGGAAGAAAAATAACTTAATCACATTTTACTTGTAAGATTGTTTTGTTTTTTAAACAAGGTCTCACCATGTAGTTCAGGCTGGCCTTGAACTCACTATGTAGCCCAGGCTGGCCTCAAAATCATGGCAATCCTCCTGCCTCAGCCTCCCAGGCATGCACGACCACATTCAGCTAGCATGATCTTTTTGGTTTTTGGTTTTTTGGGGTTTTTTTGGTACCAGGGATTGAACTTACAACCTCGCGCCTGCCAGGCAGGCGTTTAGGCCACTGAGCTAGATCCGTGGCCCTATTTCTTGAGACAGGGTCTCACTATGCAGCTCAGGCTGGCCTTGAACTCACTTTGTAGCCCAGGCTGGTTTCGAACTCACAATGATCCTCCCACCTCAGCCTCCCCCGGGCTGGGATTAAAAGCGTGTGCCACCACACCCAGCTAGCATGATCCTTTTTAAACGCTCTCTTTGTAGCATTTGCTTCTTTCACAAATCATTTACCAAGCAATTCTTCACCCTGAAGACTGTGTACTAAGAGTAGGAGCCTTCGTTCTGAATTTTCTTTCTGCTCTTGGTTGCTTCGTTACTGGATTCTTTTAAATCTGTGATTGATCTGCACAAATCTCTCTGTCACTCAACTCTCTAGTAAGTACTGGTTTACTGAAATGAACTAATCCAATCAACTTCCTGGGGACAGCTAAGCAAGGACAAGCGCGGCCTCTCCAGCTCTGTGCCGCTCGGCTTTCCCCGTTACCCTTGAGACGCTGCCCGACCGAGGACCAGGAAAAGATGCAAGATCTAATCCACGGGAAGCTTCAGTAAAGTCTTGTTTCTTTCTAAGAATAAGAACAGGGCTCTAACTATGAAGAGGACAGAAGCTTTTATTAAAAATAAAAGCTCTGGTCTTTCTTCCTGCATGCCAACGGCAAGTCACAGACATTCCCAGAGCATGGGAACCCCACTTTGGGGACACTGGCTTAAGGCTTAAACAAAAGTACGTGAAACCCTAATTTCACTTTGCTATCAATGCTGAAGCAACTCCCCAGACACGCCGTGCTGCCATGTCACAACGCTGGCAACGCAGGAAAGGGAAACAGGAGGGGCCCCTTCTGAAGCAATGTCTTCCCGGTAATAAATCCGAATGAAACGAGTGTAAGCTACCCTGCGGGCAGAAACAAGGCTTCACCCCAGACCAGGATCAGCCGGCTGGCAGCAGCTGTCTGAAAGCGGTTAGGAGGCGGCCAAGAACAGCTCCAGGGAAATGAAGCAAGACGACCAGCAGCAAGGCCATGGCCGGGCTGCTCCCCACTCCCTGCGTCACTGTGCCTTCACCCCACGGCCAGGGT
Organism: Dasyprocta punctata; assembly: GCA_004363535.1. Lineage (NCBI taxonomy): Eukaryota > Metazoa > Chordata > Mammalia > Rodentia > Dasyproctidae > Dasyprocta > Dasyprocta punctata. Next base: position 56,000 of record RJWM01009341.1, read on the forward strand.
CATCTACGCTGATGACTCCTGCACTGGCTCCCAGTGGGCCAGGCTCAGGGCTCCCCCTCCTCGGGCAGTGTTCAAGCTGGGGACTTTCCTAAGCAGAGGCGCGAGTGATCGTCACAGAATCAGACACCACCTCGGAACACGCGGAGCTGTCTGTCACGCACCTCTCCTCCGCTTTGTAAGTCCCCTTTCCTATCCTGCCTTAAATTAGGAGTGTAACCCAAAGGGGAACCAGACTGTAAGACACGCAGCGCATTCTGGATACACACCTTCCCTGGGAGAAAACAGGGACGGGGGATGAGACGCTGCATTCCCGCAGCAGCCACAGGCTGAGGGCGCTTCCCGTGTGGAAGGCGCGGAATGCCACCGCTAAGCTCTTCCGGGACCGTTCCACACAGGTCAAGTTACCAGGCAGGCGACTCACCTCAGAGGCAGGAGGACACAGTAGCGGATTATGACCCCCAGCACCCACACCACAGTGAGCCGAGGACTGATGTAGTGGAAGTTGGTATTGGTTCTCGTGAGGAGATTCCAGGACACTAGCTCCTCTGAGGAGAACCTCTGGGTCACTTCATCTTCCACAATGGCTTCCAGTCCCTTCTTGGAGAAGTAAAACACGTCAGAGAGCTCAAAGTCCCTTCCTCGAAGACCAGAGAGCCCTTTTTCCATGGGTGATTCATCTCTTTGGATAATACCTTAAAAGAAAACATCAGGACATGAGAAAATGCCGTCACACAGAGCGACTCAACAATGAGGCAACTTTGTGGAGTTTACAGAAAATAAGTATGGGTGAACATGGGGGACATGCAGACATCAAAACAAGGGGCATGAGTGCAGCCAGAAGGGAGGTGAATCACCGCAAGAAATGGCTTCCACCCAGTGATTTCAGCGCATCATGGGAGAAGTTCAGTTCTTTATCACTCCCGGGTTGGATTTCCTCCCCAAACACTATTACCAAAAGAACTCACGGAAAACAAACTCTGTCAGAATCAGACTGAACTGTGCAACAAAAAAGATCTCTGTGCTTCCCTGGTAACGCCCATAAAGTCAAATCGCATAAGTAAAATAGCAAAAAATAACTACCACAAATGACAAAGTCATGTCACTTTTTTTTTTTTTTTTTTGCCCAGTACTGCTGAACGTACTGGCCTTCATTGAGGTACATCCTAGCCCTTTCTTTATTTTCTATTTTGAGGTAGGGTCTCACTAAATTACTAAAATTGCCCAGGCTAGTAATGAATCTGCAATTCTACTGCCTTAGCTTCTCAGAGTGCTGGAATACTATAAAAATTATTTAATAAGAAAACCACAGGGTACTACAGAAAAGCAAGCAAGTTCATGAAATGAATTCATAAAAGTAGTAAGTGGTTAATAAATATGTCAGAATTTAAACTGGGTGTTGTGGCGCATGCCTGTAATCTCAGGACTCAGGAAACTAAGGCAGGAGGGAATCACTGTAACTTTGAGGTTACAGAGTGAGTTCTAAGCCAATCTTAGCTACACAGCAAGACCCTGTCTCAAACAAACAAGCCAGACATAGTGGCACATGCCTGGAATCCCAGCACTCAAGAGGCTGAAGCAGGAGTATCACAGTGAGTTCGAGGCCAGTCTGGGCCCATAATGAGTTCAAGGACAGCCTGGACTATGTAGTAAGACCCTGTCTCAAAAATCAATCAATCAATCAGAACTTTTTTACAACTGAAAAAATATGAATGAGACAAAAATTGATCTACGTATATGATCCAATTGTTACAGACAGCTAAGTTAGGTAGAAATTCTAGGCAGTCAGACAAGGCTAGGGAATCATCAACATCAACCAGTGCAGAACATGAGAACATATCAAGGTGCATCTGTTGGAGGCCAGGCCTCAAGATAAAGACAATGAGCAGGCCTACATGCACCCCCGAAGGATAAGCAATAGAATTTAAGATTATACTGTAATTGGCATCACTTGGTCCAATACAGTCTAGATAGACATCAGTCACCCCAGTGAGTGACCAAGACCCCTGATCCACCTCTCCCTAAAAAGGTCCTTGTTCTTTCCTTGTGCCCTTGCTATGTAACCTGCTTCCCCATTGGATCAATACTATCTAAGTGTCTATACTTGTAATCTTATTGGTTGATTAGTTTGACCCACCTTATATCCCCCTCAGGGTTTTGGTCTATAAAACTTCCTCTGAGGGGCCAGGGATTTAGCTCAGTGGCCTAACTGTGAGTTCAATCCCCGGTGCCACAAAAAAATAAGACTTCCTCTGAGAAGTGGGCTCGCTGGCAATCCATTTTCAGGTCCCTGCCTGTCTCTGAGAGCTTATCTCTCTCCATAAGTTTTTCCTACTCTTAAATTCTGTTGTTTCTTAATTCATTCTTCAATTTCAGGGAACACAAACTCAGCATATTTGACATCTAGAAGGTTAAGAGGCACATTTTTTCCCCTCTATCAAAATCAGCAGTACTTTTGTTTCATGGGAAGTCCAATGACTACAATGACACAGGTACTCTCATATGCCACTTGTAGGAGTGTGGAATGAATTAGTAGCAACTGGTATCAAAACCAATTCATCAAAAAGAATAAAAGTAGTTACAGTTTTAGGCATCTGGTCATAAGAACTGCGGGAAAACAGCTCAGCACAGCACTCCATATTATGATACACGCAATGTGTTCATTAGTATATGACATTAAGTGAAAGAAGCTTAAACTATAGTTTAACTCTGTGAAATACATACCCACAGGAAAAATGTCAAGAAGAAAACATTATCTTTGAGCAAAGAGGCTAGATTTTCCTCTCCATAGTGCTATATTTTCCATAAAGAAAATAACTCAAAGAATTTTAAAGCAGCATATTCTTTTTTCTAAACTGAAAAATGACTACTGCCACCCAGTTCTAACTACTCAACATGAATAATAAATGAGAGGGCCTCAAAGAATAAAGAGTGACATGAACACAGTCCATAACGGGCTACTTGTCCCTCTGGGGTGCGCCACAAAGGAATTTACTCCCTACCTTAGGCTGCCATACAGAACCTGCTCCGATGGCCTGGTCGCGGTTTGAAGGAGCCCACATTTGTGTTTTGTTTTGTTTTGCTCTTTACTAAATATTCTCATGTCATATTGCAGAGCTTTCATCTTGTGACTGTCTAAGGAGCCCCCGTTTGTAATCCCAGGGAAAATGTATTGGAATTCCAATAAGTAATTCCAGTCTACCACTTTCCAGTGCAACCCATGGCAAGAGTAAAGAGACAAACACACATCCGCAGTGGTGGGGGGCCATGGGTCCTGGGTCCAGGCAGAACAACGGCTGACGGGCACAGAGGCTTCGCCCAGGGCTGAGCTCCATTCGTGCACAGGAGCGTGGCACGGGGATGAGTGACTGTGAGACTGGCAGGAAGTACACCCGTGCTAGGTGGCCCGAGATCACCCTCTGCAGTATGCAGAGAGTAATCAGCATGACACAGTCGAGGAAGTATATTGTGTTTTGGGGTCAGCGCTTCAGCTCTGAAGTCTGGCCTTCATGCCCAGAGACATCACAAGTTCTCTCCCGAGCCTCAGTCTCCGCAGACTGCTGACGGCCAAGCTCACACATGCTAGTCAGGAGCTGAGTGGGGCATCACCGACCTGGCATTGCTTCAAAGGCTACAGTCAGCACCTCCGGGGACCCCTCTGCATTGCTGAAAGCCAGCCGAGGCGGTGCTCTCCTAGCCAGCTCTGTGCACACCAGTGCACGGAATTAGGGCCAGGTTCCGGGGTGCTCCACAGCCTACAGAAAGATAGCTTTCCTTTTGTAGTGGAGTCGAAGGTGCTAAATCCCTGAAAGAAGATCTCCTTTGATTTTCTCTTTCCAGAAGAGAAATTGCCGAGTCCAACGGGAAGCTGGGAAGTTGGGGATGCGGCTGCATCACAGATGCCCATAAAGCTGATATGCGCATCAGCGAGAACAGGTGAGGTCTTCCTCTTTTCTCTTTTTGTGTTTGAAGGAATGGCAGCATGCTGCCTGGGAGGACAAAGGAAAGCCGCCTTGGAGTTGAAAGTCAAGTTCTATGGCTTCTCTGCCTTTTGGCTAAGATCAAGTGAGTCAAGTTCTGTTTAGGTCCACTAAGGTAGGAAACTAGGGTGTGGCCAAGAGGCCGAGCAAGTGGTCTTGACCTGATCCAGGACACGTGTGCGGAAAACCAGTTCCCAAGCCCTGCACCTGGGACCAATCAGAAAGTGCTCTCTTCGACGTTTTTTCTGGTCAGAAATTAAGCAGGCTTTTGACAGGACGGCCTAGCTCTGACATCAGCCTGAGCAACAGAGGTCCCGGGAGACCCCGCCACACTCCGGCCTCTGTGCGCTCCTGCTCAGTGGCCCACACTCACTCTGCAGAATACCCATTATTTCTCTTAACAAATATAAAACCTGGCTCGAGGATATAGCTCAGTGGCACAGTACCAGCCTGGCAAGCAGGAGGTCCTGAGTTCGATTTCCAATACAAAAAAACTGGCTATTTTTTGCGCATGTCTTGTTTGATTCTGTGTTTAGCATATCCAGTACACCCCCACCACATGGATAACACAACCACCAGCTCCATAACTGGGGTCTTATAAATGGAGTGGGAAATTTCTTTAGTTTCTGTACAGAGTTAGTATTTTCTGGCTTCAGGTTTGGGTTTTATTTTGTCTTGGAGTATATGTATTTTTGTTCGTGTGCCCCATAAGCATAGCTAATATCTACCTTAAGAATTACAGCAATAAAGGAGGTTTTTGAATTATCATTAGGTTGGCTTGTTCAGGAGTCAACTCCAAGCATGTTAAGGTTCCTCAGCTTCAGCCTACTGACATTATCAAGTCAGAAGGGATTCAGTTACAGATGGACCAAGACAGCGTCCCTACTGAATTACTCTTTTATCCACCAGGTATTGCAATACCACTTAGGGCCGATTACCTAACCCAAGCACTATTATACAGGCCAGTACTTGGTAGTGCAAACTTTATTATTTAGCAATACATGGAGTTTTTTTTAAGGTCTAGAGGAGGAGGGAAGAACAAGTTATTGAGTAATTCTCTGAATGTAATATGCTAGGGATAATGATTAAACCTTCTAAAAATATTTTTTCAGAAAGCCAAACATAAGAATGCAACTTCAAGTTGCCTCGTGGTGTGTAACCAAGCCCAGAGAGATGTGCGCCCAGAAGCCAGGTCCTACCCTGTGCCCCTCTATCTAGTTTATTCTGTGTAATTCATATAAAAGGTAACTTAAGTTTCTTTTTTAGTTTAGTGTCTTTCAAAAGTGTATAGACAACTTTAACTTGACAAAGGATGAATTTCCAGAATGTTAAGACATAATGAAAATAAGTAGGAAAAAACAGATCAAAGAACTCAGTTTTTTAAAAAATTGGCTAGAAGTATGGCAAGCAATTCCTAAGAGTAAGCCTTAATGACCAACACTCAAAAAGAGGTTCAGCCGCACTGTAGCCAGAGAAACAGAGGCTGACGCAGTGAGGACTGCCTCACACCACTAAGGCTCCCACCCTGGGAACCAGCCTGGCCACGCAGGTAACCCAGGGAGGCGCTGGGAGCCTGGGACTCCGCAGCTCTGCCTCTAGCCCGGCTCTGAGCGGTCCGAAGCTAAGACCGGAGCTGCGCCCACCCTCCCCGCAGAGAGGGGGTGGTTTATCAGCAGGAGCAAGGGAAGGGCTTAGCAGGCAGAGATGGGGGTGCACTGGAGCAGGCTGCCAGCTCTGACAAACGAGACCACCGGAGTTTGAGACAGGGGATTTGCGTTTGTGGCAGTGGCAATCTGCGCAAGTTGATTGTCGGTCTTGGCTGGGCGGAGGGAGGAGGACGGCTCACCCACGGTAAGGCAATGCTCTGCCCCATCTTACAGGTGAAAGCTGGCCCATTCACCGGGAAAGAGGGCTATCTGCACGTAAAAAGGAAATATGGTAGTAGCAGAATCCATTTGCAGGTGAAGGAGAATTTCCTAGGCTTACTGTGTTCTGGGAGAAGAAGGGGGCAAAAAACTAAAAATAAATAAAATGGGCTTGTGTCCTGAAGCTAGTTTTCATTTTTAAAATTATGATTTTCCTAATCCCAACACTCAGGAGGCTAAGGCGGAAGGATAACTGAATTTGAGGCCAGCCTGGGCTACATAGTGAGTTCAAGAATAACTTGAATTATGTAGAAGACCCTGTCTCAAAAAACAAAACAAAAACAACAACAAAATAAATAATAAATAAGAAGATGAACCATTCGTAGGGAAATGATCTCTGTGCAAACTACTCCTGGGCCCCTCCTGTCTTTCAGGAGCTAGTTCTCAATAACTCTTTCCTACTCTTAAAAAAAAATTTTTTTAATTAAAAATAAATAATAAAATTATGATTTTCCTTGTCATTTTTCTTCTGGTTTTTCATTTATCCTGCCTCAATTCCACTCTTGGCATATCTCATGAAACACTTTTTTAAAATATTCAATGTACCAAAATGTTGCAATGATAAACTCACTAATTGCCTTTATTTCACATTTGTTATTGTTCTTTGTCTATGACCGGATAATTTTTTCTGAACCACTTAGAGTAAACTGCACACTTCATGATCTTCTTTTTTTTTTTTTAAGAATAGGAAAATGTATTGCAGAAAAGGAATGAGGAATAGGAATGGGGAACAGGAATAGCTCCTGAAAGACAAGAGAAGTCCTGAATGCATTGTCCCACCTTTTGGTCTTTATCCTAGATATATCAACATACATTTTCCTTAGGACACAGATTCACTTATTAAACACAGAATAATTACCAAAATCAAGGTAGTTGGCATTAATGCAATCTAAGTATCTCATCTACATAACTTACTCAGATCTTGACACATGTCCCAATAATACCCTTTTTTTTTTTTTTCCTGGACTAGTTTCCAACCTAGGATCATACCTTACATTTATGGGTCAATTCCTTTTTTTTTTTTTTTTTTTTTTTTTTTGTGGCACCGGGAATTGAACTCACAACCTCGTACCTGCCAGGGCAGGCTCTTAAGCCGCTGAGCCAAACTCCCGGCCCTGGTTTTTTGAGGCAGGGTCGCACTATGAAGCTCAGGCCGGCCTTGTGTTCACGTGGTAGCCCAAGCCGGCCTCGAACTCACAACGCTCCTCCTACCTCTATGGGTCAATTCTTTAAGGGTCCTTAAATATGGTAAGGTTTCTTTGCAACTCAAGATGTTTTACTTATTAAATTAGGTGGTGGGTACACATGTGAAATGGCCAAAAAATACAAATAAAACATTGCATGGTACTGATGGCTGTTCCAGCTGAAGACGTTTCAATAATAGACACACGATATCTGGCAATGAGTCCTACTATTAAAATAGGTGTCATGGGAAGTGAGACAGGAGATTACGATGCGGCTGACCGACTGGGCCAGTGGGCACCACCTATCACCACAGAGAGTCAGAACATAATGCCCAAGCCCTGCACCTGGGACCAATCAGAAGGTGCTACTTTTCAGTTCTTCTGGAGTGAAATCCAGCAGGTGCTTGACAGGACGAGTTAGAGCGGAGAATGAGGGGTGCGAGCCCTGCGGCCCCTGTGAGCTTGCTCAGTGCCTGCCCTCACTCTGCAGAGCACACTTCTTTTCCTGCCTTCCTTGCTTTTAAAACCTCAGTACCTTTTGTATGTGTGTTGTCTAATTCTTTGTTCAGGACAACAAGAACCTGGAAAGGGGTCCACAGCACTTCAGAGCCCTGGCAACGGAAGTACTACTGAAAATGTAATAAACCAGGCATGGTGGCACATGCCTGTAATCCCAGCACTCAGGAGGCTGAGGCAGGAGGATCACTGCAAATTCGAGACCAGCCTGGGCTACAAATTGAGCTCAAGGCCAGCCTGAACTGCATAGTGAGACCCTGACTCAAAAAGACAAACAAACAAAAAAAAAAAAAGAGAGAGCGAGAGAGACCTGAAAATGTTAGGATAACTTCCTGAGAAATTTTGACTATTGTGGGTTAAAATTATGGATCCAACTCACTCAAATATAAACTTTTGACAGGAAAAACAATATCCAACAGTCAAAATACAGGAAATACTATATATCAGGCATCAAACTACTATTAGAAAGGTAAAGGAGAAATATTTCTTTTGATACCTAGAAATGTTCAGAAGAAGACCAAAGATAGATAGATAGATATCAGATTAACTGGCACAGATACAATTCTTAATTTTAGTGTCATTAAGACAACCCAATTGTTATGAACAAATTAATCCTAGTCCTTCAGAGCAAACCACATTTCTTAAATTGGTCAAACACTGACTCCAGGAATGTGAAATTTTTATTTGATTGGGAAATTTGAAAGGGTAAAGTCATAAATATTTCAACTTTGTCCTTACACCAAATGCTTCGGTCAAACCAAGACAACCCATACTCGGATGAAGAGAATATTAGAACTGTGTAATGCAACTCCTCCAGCTAATGCAAGACATTAATTGCACAAGCTGCCCTGTACCCGTGTCTGCAGCAAGTCACTCATTCATAAATAATGCCAGATCCAAAAGGCTTGTTGAAATGAAGGCAGAAGTTAAAACCATCTCAAACATAATTAACTCTAAATTAGCCAATTGAACTCTTGGAATAACTGCCCATTTATAAATCACACTAGTTTTTCCATCTTCCAGTTGTAAAGCAAGCTTTTTAAGCAAGCAATTGAGAAAATCAGGCCTACTGTGGGCCAAAAATGGGCTTGGTAGCTTAGTCACAGAAATAGACCCTTAAGCCAGGCATGCTGGCACATGCCTTTAATCCCAGCACTTGGGAGGCTGAGGCAGGAGGATCATTGTGGAGTTCGAGACCAGCCTGGGCTACAAAGTGAGTTCAGTGCCAGCCTAAACTGCAGAATGTCACTCTGTCTCAAAAAATAGGGCCAGGGATTTAGCTGAGTGGCCTAAGTGCCTGCCTGGCAGGCACAAGGTTGTGAGTTCAATCCCCAGTACGAAAAAATAAAAAATAAAAATAAAAAAAGAAGTAGCTGGGTGTGGTGGCACACGCCTTTAATTCCAACACTCAGGAGGCTGAGGTAGGAGAAGTGTTGTGAGTTCGAGGCCAGTTTGGGCTACAACGTGAGTGCAAGCCGGCCTGAATTACATAGTGTGACCCTGCCTCAAGAAACTAGGGCCGGGAGTTTGGCTCAGCGGCTTAAGTGCCTGCCAGGTAGGCACAAGGTTGTGAGTTCAATCCCCAGTGCCACAAAAAATAAAAAACAAAAAAAAGAAGTAGACCCTTACCTTACCAATGTGCTGAAAGTCAGAAGCTCATCATTTGAACCATACTCCCATTGAAACCATGTCTGAACAGGTCAGTTTGACTAGAAACCCTGCTCAAATGTTAGCCCATTTTAAGGACAGAGACAATTATACAGTGGAAGTACTTCACATGAAACACCAATGTCTCCTAACACTGTTTCCATGAGAAGTTTTTAAGGTAAATCTGGTCTCTAGAAATGGAAAAAATATACTCTTGACTCCCACAGTGTCTGGAAGGGGTATCGGGGGTACGTTCTAGGATACTGCTAATCTTCTATTTCTTGATCTAATGAAAGACAAATGAGTAAGTTCACCTTGGAAAATGCACATAATTGCATGCATATAATTTTAGACTCTTTTCTATGTATGCTCTACTTCAATTATTAAGGAATTAGGCAAGGAGGAGTTTACCTCCCCAGAACCAACTATTGGCAGTGGTGTCCTTTTCCTGACAGAAGGAGCTCCTCTGAGGGCTCAGGGCCTTGGCAAGGAAGCTGGGTCTACGAGCCTCCTACCACCCCCAGCTTCCACCCTGAACCACAAATGTGGACAGCCTGATTGAATGATCAGCTGTGTGTTGGACCTGGAGTGAGATAAATCAGTGCTGATGAGATAAAACACCAGATATTCAATGCCAAAAGAGAGGCGTGGTCAGTGTTGGGTATAAAGAGTAGCAAGAGCTTCCTGCCACCCTACCGAGCACTACCAAGAAGGGACACCTGAAACTATCACTGGTCTCGGTCTCGCTCTGCTCCAACTCATAATTGCTACAGACATCAATATATTTAAATAATGCACACATCTATAGAGGCACATTGCTGCACATTTCCATTTTTACCATGGTTTTTCGCAATAATTTAGCTGTGACACTGCAGAGCTAAGCTCCAGAATACCACGTCAAACTGTCACAGTCCTTTCTTCGGGCAAGGTACATATTCCGGAGAGAAGGGAGGCAGCTTGGCTGTGCTTGTTTCACGACGACTCCTTTGGGCTCCTGCTTTCCCTCCTAAATTCTTTTTAAAAACTCAGTTGTATCTGTTGTCAATTAAGTTAAGCATAAAAACAGAATTGAAACATTTTACATGTACATTTTAAGCTTGGTGAGATGGTACATGACCTGTAATCCCTGCACTCAGGAGGCTGAGGCAGGAGGACTGCTGCAAATTCGAAGCCAGCCTGGGCTATGTAGTGATTTTGGGGGCAGTCTGAACTATACAGCAAGACCCTGTCTCAAAAAACCACACACACACACACACACAAAAAGTGCATTTTTGAGATATATCTTAAAGAATGTAAAAGTACATGATATCCAAAACTAGCTTTAAAATAGTTTCATAAAAGCTCATACATTAAAATAAAATGGCATTTCTAATTGGTTATGTATCTATTCTAGAGCTTTCTACATAGCTTCTATACTGCATCTGTAGTTAATTTTTAACTAAAAATACTTGCACAAAGGAAGCCCTCCCCCCCCACCAAAAAAAGAGATGAGACAAATGTATACATCTATAAAGAATTTCTAATTTTTTGTATTGGTACTTTGTGATACCTACAACTTACATTCAGTTTGAGGTATCAATACATATCACGTCATTGATCCCTGCCTCATTCTCATCACCCCTCCCGCCCTGCACACTGAATGATTGTGTCATCTGGGTGAAAGAGTCAGGTCCCCACTGGTGCTGACGGTGTGTAAACATTTTACATTACCATTTAGTACTTTCTAATAAGGTTAAACATCTATTTGCTTACCCTGTGGCCCAGATATTCACAAGAATACTTGCACAACAGCATTTTGATCAGTTTTATTCCTAAAGTATAAAATGCAAAAATAACCCAAATAGCCAACATAACAATAGTTAAGCAAATGATCGGTCTTTATACAAAAGAATACTCTGTGACAATTATAAAAAATGTACTGGCTCATGCAAAACATGGGGAAAAACCTCACAAGTATTTTACTGAATGAAAAAATAGGCACAAAGAATATATACTACATTTCAAGAACAAGAAAAGCTAGGTGAGAACAACATAAATGGAGAGAGAGCTGTAACCACCGGGACCGGCATGAACAGACACAAGGGAAGCTGACAGAACTCCAACAGGGCGCGCTCACTGGGCCCACCTGGGAGGGACCACATAGGTCCGCACACGCGACTAGTATGTGTAAGTTACACCTCAATCTTCTAAAATCAGGAAAAAAATTTACTTTTCAACAGTCTTCCAAATTCCCAGCCATGCGCTCAGTTAGAGCTCCACGCAATCACACTTCCCTCTCTCACGTGTATTTTTAAATCGCCCTTCCTCAACTAGAAGACAAGTGCTGTCCGCAGCCACCCGGCGCCAGGTCGCTCTCAGCCCTCGGCACACACCCTGGCGTCCTCCTCACACTCCTGCCGGGTATCACACGCTACCCCACTGCGTGCCAAAGGAGAGATGGCTGCAAGGGCTGTGTCACCTGCCTGAAGGCAGAGAATGCAGAGCAGAGCCAGGGTTTGAAGCTGAGTCCGGAACTCCTCAAACCTTAAAGCATTAAGCTCCAGCCCACTCAACCCAACACTTGCCCTCGGACAAGCTCCAGATACACTAGGATCAGCCAGGTGTGGTGGTGCTCGCCTTTAACCCCAGCACTCGGGAGGCTGAGGTAGGCGGCGTGTTGTGAGTTCGAGGCCAGCTTGGGCTACAACGGGAGTGCAAGACTGGCCTGAGCTACATAGTGCGACCCTGCCTCAAAAAACTAGGGCCGGGAGTTTGGCTCAGTGGCTTAAGCACCCACCTGGCAAGCGCGGGGCTGTGAGCTCGATTCCCAGTGCCACAAATACACTGTGATGTTTCCCACTGACACCACACCATCCCCAGTTCCTCCCTACAAGCAGGAAGCCCCAAAGGGCAGTTCCGTCTTCTACTTTTTGGTGAAGAAAAGGAACTGATACTAAAGAAGACCTGGCCCAATGGCCTGTGCCTACCATGAATGTGGACATGCCCTCGTCACCGATTCACTTACACTGGGTCATCTGTTGCACAAAACTGTAACTCCACCTTTTATTTTATTCTGTTATACTGGGGAAGGAATCTCCTGCAGTCTAGAACACGCTCGTGTTTGTCTTTGTGGGCCTCTGGGCCTTCCCATGATAAGCCCACGAAAACAACCAAAGGCTGCAGTTCTGCAGACCCGACTTGTGTGAGAAAGGTGCCCGTGCAGGTGTGACACCGCCCTGTAACATCAGGACACAGGTGTGAGAAAGGTGCCCCGTGCAGGTGTGACA
>RJWM01009342.1:0-68378 GCA_004363535.1 Dasyprocta punctata
GGGCCATGGCAACCATCCAAGCCGAGGCGTAGCCCTGGCCTCATTGGTAGGTGGAGAAGGCAAACTGACCACTGAGCTGTGTGCTGGAAGGAGGTGGTGGGGCTGTGGAGTAGGTGGGCTCAAGTGGTCTGCTGGATGTCAGGCCATCACTTTCAGGCCCAGCCCCGCTCAAAACAATGCTCAGCCAGCCTGGCTTCTCTTTTTTTTTTTTTTTTTGACTTCATATGCTTAACTTTTATTTTATCCAACAGTATTTTACTATACTATGGTCTTTATAAGAAAGTGGCCTAGAATACACATTGATCCAAACCAAAGATTAAATGCATTTAAGTACATGACCTACATAATCATGAATCTAGACTGAATCTAGACTGTTCTAAGAACTTCCTTGTCAAGAGTCTTAGGAAAATGAGGCAGAATTATGCAAAGCTCCCATAAACAATGGGAACTCTCTTTAGTCTTTCACAGAATGTCTGCTATTGGCCTACAAACCATTCGAATTTTCAGCTAAGATATATGATCAAATAAATATCTCAGAAGAATACATGATTTTGAGCATTATGACAAGTGACCAGGCAGTCATTGAAAACTGTCCCAAAATTTCAGTGTCTGTGGATTCAGACTTACTCCTCGTCATCCTGATGAAGCAGCAGGTCACGCTGTCCTGGCAAGGATGGTGCCTACACCACATAGGCCTCTCGACACTTTGCAGCTCTAGGGCTGGCCCCAACTGAAACAGCATTTCAGGAGGCCACGCTCAAATACAGCTCTTCTTCTCTTGCAAATGAAGCAAACACTCGATGCAGGGGCTTTGTGCAGAATAAAGCTTCATGGGATGCTCGCTGCTCTTCCCATAAAGCGGACAATGCTTCTGTCCCTTGATATGTAACTGTGACATCGGTTGGGAGAGTCACAGTGAGGTCCTCATACAGCAATCTGGCACAAAATGAGGAGGACTGACCATTCTGATCCACTTTGTAAGCAAGCTGCCTGGGGAGTTTCTTTGCAAGGGTTCAGTCAAAAAGGCTGCAAACTCACTCTGAAGTCGATCTGCCTGGTACTTCCTCCCAGAGTAAGCATTTAGGGACTCACACAGACTGAACAGGAAGTGCTGAACATCAGTCTGTAGGTATTTTGCAGCTATCTTTTCTAGCGGAATGAAGACTGGAATGGAATGGTGGTGAATCTGGAATCCCCACGGCTGGTTAGTTTTCCACTTAGGCCTGTGAAACGATATGCCTGCGGAATGGCTTTCATGCTCTCCTGCTTCCTTTCTAAAACTTTCTGCTCTCCGATCTCCACCATCTGGCCGGATTCTACACTGGCGGAAGACGCTTTACCTCTGGTTTGCTGCTGTTTCACTTAAGCCTTCAGTTTGTCTCGCAGATGCCTCAGTTCATGAATCTTGGTTCCAAGAGCACTGTCTTAGTTACTTCTTACTTGTTGCCGAGACAAAATACCTGATGCCCAAAATTAGGGAAGGAAAGGTTTATTTCTCATAGTTCTCAGGGAGGTTTCAGTCCATACTTAGCTGGCTCCAAGGCAGCGTGGCATGGCAGGGCCACCATTCATGGCAGCTGCAAACAGCAAGGCGCACTGGTGAGATAGAGGGCAGAGGCGCAAGAGGAAGACCCGCCTTCCCTTACACTGTATGTCAGCTCCACCCCTGGGTGGGTGCAGCACTCACATTGCCAATCCCCATGTCAGACTCAGCCCCATCAAAAGTATATTAGGACTTGGAGGTACATAGTATATCACCCAATACATTCCACCCCTGGACCCCCAAGGACTCATTTACATTTTTAATATAAAAGACATTTAGTCCATCTCCAAAGTTGCCAAAGTCCTAACAGTTTTAGCATTGCTGAAAAGTCCAAGTCCCAAATCTCCGAGATCTATGGCAAACTCTTAACTTTAACCCCCTGTACAAATGAAAATGAGGTTAAATATTTTCAGCATATAAAGGCACAAGATAAACATTACCATTCCAAAAGTTACAAACAAGGGAATACAAAGCATTATAACCAAAGCAAGTCCAAAATCCAGCAGGGCAAACATTAAGTCCTGAAGTTCTCTGCTCAGCAGCTGAAGAAACCTGGTTGCAAGCTCCAAAAGGCTTGAGCGATTCCACCCTTGTGGCACTTTTAGGGGTCTTAACTTCCATAGCTTTTCTTGGATGATCCATGTTCCTTGGCTTCACCCTTACATCTTTACACACTGCCCTCTTCAGGTGAGGCAGAAGCTGCCTTAGCCTTTTCTTGTACTTAAAACCAGCACCACGTGGATGCTACCAAGGTCCACTGCCAGCTGGAGCAGTAGCCAGGCTTTCCTCTCTCTTGGCTGTAGGGGTCGACTGCCTGGATCGCTGAGCTGTCTGAACCTGATTGTGAGGAACAGCTTCTCTATGTCGCCGCCATTCTGGAATCTGGTGTGGCCACCTCCATTTTGGGACCCGGTGCAGCCGCGAACCTTTTGAAACCTCCTGTGGCCTTTGTTGTCACTCTGGGCCATAGCACTCTGCGGCTTTTTCCTCTGAGCAAACTCTTTTACTTTTGAAGGCCTGAGGCTGCAAAGGGTAGAGGCCCACTGCATCCCGGGATGCCCCCAGGCCATCTTTTTTATTTTTTTGTTTCTTCTCAGCAATCAAGGTCTCAGCTCGATCTTTATAGTCCACAGCTTCCTGGCCAAACTCACGTTTTAAATCTCCATGCCGTGCTCTTTGCTCTTGATTCCCAACATAAATCTGGCTAAATGTCCCTGATAATAGCCAGGTCACCGCTTCAACAGTCCGCTGCCTGGGGATTTCCTCTGCCAGATTAATCAGTTCATCAGCCTCAATCTCAGTCTCAGGCAAAGTCTCTGGGCACGGGCAGAATGCAGACAAACTTTCTGCCAAGCTGTAACACACATCATGTGGAGTCCAACACCCAATGCAGCCCTTCTTCCCAGCAGAAACCTCCTGAGCCTGGTCCTTACCGGTGGCTTTCTGTCAGGTTTCTGGTCTCCTGAGCTCTGACCAGAATCTCCCATATGGAACAGCCTAAGCTTTTCCAGCTCTATGCGTGTAGGCGACATCTCTGAACCTTTCCAAACTCTTCCCACAAGCCATTTCCAAAGGCTCTCAAACCACAGGGTCAGGAATAGTCACAGCAACGACCTTACCCCACTTCTGGTACCAAATTCTGTCTTAGTTACTTTTTACTCGTTGCCGAGACAAAATACCTGATGCCCAAAATTAGGGAAGGAAAGGTTTATTTCTCATAGTTCTCAGGGAGGTTTCAGTCCATACTTAGCTGGCTCCAAGGCAGCATGGCGTGGCAGGGCCGCCATTCATGGTAGCTACAAACAGCAAGGCGCACTGGTGAGATAGAGGGCAGAGGCGCAAGAGGAAGACCCGCCTTCCCTTACACTGTATGTCAGCTCCACCCCTGGGTGGGTGCAGCACTCACATTGCCAATCCCCATGTCAGACTCAGCCCCATCAAAAGTATATTAGGACTTGGGGGTACATGGTATATCACCCAATGCAAGCACTTTCCTCTGCCTGAACTCTCTGTAGCTCTTCAGACCTTTTACAGGGTCTGCTCATCTGAGCCTCTAGTCCTTCCAGGTGAGGTAAAATACCACAGATTGGATGAAATCTCCCTTACAAAAATTCTATGCTCCTAACTATCATAGTTCAATTAGATTTCAAAAGTATCAAAAAAGTGAGGGGCCAGGGATATAGCTCAGTGGCACAGCACCAGCCTGGTAAGTTGTGAGGTCCTTGAGTTCAAATCCTGGTAGCAAAACAACAGCAACAAAAAAAAAAGTGAGGTATACAGACTGCAAAACCGCCTTATTTCGTTTTTCTCATCATTACTCAGATTCCTATCTCTTGCTTTCTCAGGGACCTCAGACTATCAGTTAGCCCTGTTCTCTGCTCCGTCCACTTCCTTTCAGCAAATCCTTCCACATCATAAACTCAATACCATAAAAAGAAAGCTGAAATTACTAAGCAGAGGGCTAAAATCAGCAGGACTAACAGCTGTATCCAGCCTGGCTTCTCGCTGCGGAGGCCAGGACCACCGTGTCCTTCCCAGCCTGAGCTACCACTGCTTGAACTTCTTGGGCAGCAGTCTCTTGTGACTGTCTCCCACCCAGTCACTGTGGTAGGGTGACCCCAGAAACTCTGAAATATGTAGCTTTTCTGTGGTTTCTGATTCTCAGAGTAGCACAGTCCTGAACAACTAATGCCTCTCCTAAATGGTGCACAAAGACGGTAGCGCTGTGCTGCCTTTCTTTGCCACGTGGAAGGAGTCCCCTTCGGAGCTAAACCACACGCTGCATTTGCAGCTTACAGTGCCATGAACTTTCTTAGGGCTGGTGCTACTGGCCCTGTCCACGTTTCCCCCAGGGACCACTGCCCATGCCAGGTCACCTTGTGTCTGCAGTCAAATCCCACTCCCCCCGGGAGCAGGGACCAGTGCTTCTTTACCTTGGTATCGTCCTCAGTTTCTCCAGTTTCTCTGTGACTTCATTGTTCCTGCTAGCGCCGTCCTGATTCCCGAGCTCTCCTACCTCTTTTCTTGGTGAGTTGTTGTTCTGGGTGTCTGGATCCAGGTCCCAGTGAGCCGGTGACAGGCCGCTGCTCGTCAGCTGCCACCTTCTCTCTCTGCTACAATGGTGCGGTGAGTTCTGTGACAATGGGGAATGTGCCTGTCTGTAGCACATGCTCAGCCCTCAGGAACTTGTGTGTGGAATGAATGATCACATGAACCGTGAAGCCGTTAGGTTGCAAATCTCTCTGCCTATCCATCCTGTCTCCCTGCAAGTAGCAGTGTGCAAGCTGTGTGGGTTAATGGGAATGAGTCTGTCGGTATTTCACAAGAACAGTTCTCTATGAATGAGGCCCACGACTGGTAATTCTTGGAAGATAACAGGGGGCAGAAGCCCGAGGGTGATGGGTGGATGTAGAGGGGAGAGTCACCTTCAAGGTGGAGTTGGCACTGGAAGGGAGGGGAGGGTGCCGCGAACGTCGGCACCACTGTGCTTTCATAGGTGACATGCCCTTTTGTGATTCCTTGATTTCCACTGCAGAAAGAATACACCAAGGACCCCAGGACGAGCCTCCCTTCCAAGGCGCCTTCCTGTAGGTCCCTGTCATCCAGTGACGACGGGCCCAGCAACCACTCTGGCCACGCCCACCCATCAGACAGGGAGGTCACTCGAAACTTGCAGGAAGGCATCAGGCACCGCATCCTCTACCTGTCTGAGCAGCTGCGAGTGGAGAGGGCCAGCCGGGATGAGAACACCATGAGCTACCTCAAGCTGGTGGCCAGTGCTGACCGTCACCAGGCCGCACACATCCGGCGGGCCTTCGAGAGGGTAAACCAGCGCACGTCGGCCACCATCTCGCACATCGAGTGCAGGCTCCGCCAGTGCTGTCAACAGCTCCTGGAGCTAGAGGGACGCAGGCCCGTGGCCCCAACACTCCAGGCAGAAGGCGGCCCAGACAAGGGTGACCAGCCCGGCAGGCCCGGCACTGCCAGAGCCCGCAGGCCCAAGAGGGGCCTCTGTAGCTTGGGGCAGCAGCGAAAGCTCCTGCTGCGCAGGGTAGAGGAGCTGGAGGAAATCAGGAGCTCGTGCTTGGGTCTGCAGGGGGCCTACCAGGGCCTCCAGGACAGGTATCTGACGGACCTGCGCATGTCGCTGGAGTCACTTCAGGAGCAGAGGTACAGGTGAGCCAAGCCCCTTTCTCTCTCTCTGCCCCTGGGGACCTGCCTGTAGCCGGAGTGGCGCGGCCTCACAGAGTCGGGCAGGGTCCTGACCGCCGCCCTAGACCCGCCTGTCCTTCGCTGGCCAGACAGCTTCAGCAGCATGTTGACGCAGCCGCGGGGTCAGGCAGCGGGGCCAGGCAGTGGGGCAGTAGGTTGGAGTGTGTGTGTCAGGCAGACACGGTGAGGAGGTGAGACGGAAATGCAGGAGCGGGAGAGATCTGTCACAGCCGAGGCCCGGGGGGTGATGGTGGGGACTCACCCATGTGGGGGGACCTGTGGCGAGGGCCTCTCACAACACCCAGAGCTTCGGGCTTCAGCTTTCCGCAGGGGCTGGAGGGGCGGCCTGTCAGATGAAGATGTGCAGGAAGGGCGGTGGCATTGACCGTTGGGGTTGAGGACAGCCCTGTCGGATTTCAGGGTGTTGTGAAGAGCCTTCTTCCGGGAAGGGAAGTCTCTCTGGGCTGACGGGGCCAGGTGTGGGTTAGGACTGGGTGCCAAGGCACCAGCTGCATGAAGCAAATTTAGGCAAGTACTTTCTGTTTTAAAAATTCAGATCGAATTCGCATAATGTGATACGAAATATTTAAAGGGTACAGTGAAATCCAGCAGCATTGAGCACGTCGCAGTGCGGTGTGACTGTCACCTCAATCCAGTCATTGAATGTTTTCATTGCCCCAGAGGAACTCTCGCCCTTTGTGGGGCTCCCATTTCCCGCACCGTGCTCAGCCCTAGGTAGCCACTGCCCTTTTGTCTCCCTGCGGATTCGCCTCTCGGGGACATCTCACAGACCTGCGACTTCGCGGGATGTGCCTCTTGGCTCTGCCGGCCGTGCTCAGGGTTGCGGCGCCCCACACCTTCCTCCTTCCCGCGGCCGAGCAGTAGCCACCTTCCCGGCACTGGGACCTGGGACGGAGGCCTCGCCCGCAGCTCAGGAGGAGAGGTTTGTTTGAGCTTACAGCTTTTGGAGGGTTCAGTCCAAAGTTGGGGGGGCCTCCGAGGCAGGGGTGGTGTGGCCTAGGGGCGCACTGGCTCTTTGGAAGGGAGCTGCTCACCACCTGGCATCCAGGAGGCTGGGAGAGAAGGGCGGAGCCAAGGCCCCTGCCCTCCGAAACCGGAACAGGCTGCTTGCTGGCTAGCTGATTGGCTGGCTGGCCGGCAGGCCTTGGGTCTCCTCCTGTGGGTGGGATTGCTGTGGCCTGTGGCGGCTCTTGGTGTACTGTTCCAAATGACTCCCAGGCTGGCTCCCACGGGCTGCGCTGGTTACCTTTCCACTGCTGGGCACTAGCCTTCACTCTGCCCTGCCTTGCCCTGCCTGCCCTTCTCTCATCCCTCCCCAGCCCTCTCCTCTCTCCACTTCTTAATTGAGACAGGGTCCCAGCTGCTTAGTCCTCCTGCCTTTCCACTGAGCAGAAAAGAGGGGAACTCGAACTCCAATAGTCCAAGCAGGTTTATTGCTAAACTCTGAGAGGGGCCTTGCAGACTAAGAGGCTTTCTAAAATAGCACTTCTTGGCTGGCTTTTGAGGGAGTGGGTCAGAGAAATGGTGGGCCAACATATCCTCTGTGATCTACTGACATGTCCCTGGGGACTGCTCGTGGCCTGCTGACATGTCCTCTACGAGACTGCGTGTGGGCTCATTCAAATTAGCAGTGTCCCTGTCCAGGCTCTGCTCTATTGCTGACTCCTTACTGTTTTCTCTCTGTCTCTGTCGCTCTGTCCTGTCTGTTTGTCTCTCTCTCTCTTTTTTTTTTTTTTTTTTTTGGTGCGGCACCAGGGATTGAACTCACAGCCTCGCACCTGCCAGACAGGCACGTAAGCTGATGAGCCAAACTCCCGGCCCTGGCTTTTTGAAGCAGGGTCGCACTATGCAGCTCAGGCTGGCCTTGCGCTCGCGTTGTAGCCCAGGCCGGCCTCGAATTCACAACGCTCCGCCTACCTCAGCCTCCCGAGTGCTGGGATTAAAGGCGTGAGCCACCACGCCCGGCTCTCTCTCTGTCTTTAACGGAAGAGGGTGTAACAAGGTGTCTTATTGTGAGGGCTTTCGTTTTTATTTTTCCTGAGTCTTTTCATGGGAGAACATTCTTACTTTTTAAGCAAGCGTGTGTCTTCACTGGGGAATTGGGGCTGTTCACATTAAGAGTTATTCCTGAAAGATTTTGACTTATTCTTGTTATTGCATGATTTTCCTGTTGCTAATTTTATTTTTTTCCTTTCTGCTTAACCACTCACCCTGCCAAGTATATTGGTACTATTTGACTTACTGGCGTTATTAGTTTCAGTGTCTCTTTCTAGGGCAGACATCCTTGAACATTTTTTGTAGTGCTGGTTTGGTGGTCGTGAGTTTCTTGAGGCTTTCCTTGTCATGCCAAATACCTTATTTCTCCATCAATTTTTTTTTTGTATCAGGGCTCGAACTCACAACCTTGTGCCTGCCAGGCAGGTGCTTAGGCCACTGAGCTAAATCCCCGGCCCTGTTTTTTGAGACAGGGTCTCACTATGCAGTTCAGGCTGGCCTTGAACTCATTGTGTAGCCCAGGCTGGTCTCAAATTCACAACGATCCTCCTGCCTCAGCCTCCTGAGTGCTGGGATTAAAGGCGTGTGCCACCACACCTGGCTTCTCCATCAATTTTGAGGCCAGTTTTGCAGGATGTATAAATTAGGCTTGGAAGTGGTTATCTTTTAGGGCTTGAAACGCTGCACTCCAAGGCCTCCTGACCTTTAAGGTTCGTATTGAGAAGGCTCCTGTAACTCTTAAGGGGTTCACCTTTATGAGGGATCATGGCTTTGTTCTAGCAGCGTTTAGGACTCTGTTCCTGTGTTGGACATGTGGGATTCTGACTGCAATGTGCTGTGCAGAGTCAGGCCAGGGAGAAAGTGCAGTCTCTTCACTCCCTGCTCCGTGCCGTGGTCCATCTCATCAGCTTCTCCATAGTCAGTCCCTTCCCAGTTCCCAGGGATCTACTTCTCTTTTTTTTCTTCCCCAAGTTGTTATTTGCCGAGTCTCAGAGACACTGTATTGCTGCCACTCACCACTCTGCTATTTTGCATTTCACTTTTTCATCCTATTTTTAAACCTACAACAAGGCTGACAGATTCCTAATTTACGCTTTTGCTTCAAAAGTGATTAGGTGAACTGACGAGCAGTACTAGAACACATATTTATATAACATTTACGAAGTTCTCCTTTCTCCAGGTCTTTGACCACTGACCCAGTCTCAGAGCAAGCCAACACGCAATCCTGTCTTTGTTTTTTTTTTTTTTTTTTCTTTTTGGTACCAGGGATTGAACTCACAACCTCGTGCCTGCCAAGCAGGCATTTAAGCTACTGGGCCAAACTCCCAGCCCTAATTTTTCGAGGCAGAATCACACTATGTAGCTCAGGCCAGCCTTGCTCACGTCATAGCCCAAACCGGCCTCAAACTCATAAAGCTCCACCTACCTCAGCCTCCTGAGTGCTGGGATTAAAGGTGTGCGCCACCACGCCCGGCTTGTTTTTGTTTTTTGAGACTGAGTCTCACTATCTATTCCAGGCTGCCCTTAGAATCATGAAGTCACCATGCACTATGTAGCCCAGGCTGGCCTTGAACTCAGGGCTAACCTCCTGCCTCAGCCCCATGCCCAAGTGAAAAGCACCCCTTCTGGCTTTTCTCAGTTTGGCTGAAAAGGCTGCTCCCATCCTTTCTGTTCCCTCTTTGAGCAGAACCAGCTTTATTTTCTTCTAGTTCCTTTTTGTACCCTTTCTCTTAGGTGGGCAATGGTTTTGCTGTTGTGGCCTTGGATGTGATTTTCTCTGCTGTCATCCTGGTCTTGCTTTGTTTCTTAAGTTCAGGTGTCTTTTTCTTTCTTCTTTTTTTTTTTTTTCTTTTTGTAGCAGGATTCAAACTCAGGACCTTGCTCTTGCCAGGCAGGCACTTATGCCACTGAGCTATATTCCTGGCCCTCACATGTCTTTTTCAACTTTGGACATCCTTGCCCATTAGCTTTTCAAGTCTTGCTTTGGCCCGCTCTCTCATTCCTCCCCTTCCACGCACAGGTTGCAATGTAGGCTCCAGTCAGATGGCTGGTTCAGCCACTGAATCTTTCTTAGAATGATTGGAGAGGTTAGAGGTGTTATGGTTTAGATCAAAAATATCACCCCAAAGTCTCATGTATTTGGAGGGGGGCCTGGTTGAAGGAGGAGGGTCACTGGAGTGTCACCCAGAAGGGTGTGTTCTTGTCCCTGGCCCTCCCTGCTCTTTCTGCTTCCTGGCTGCAGTTTCTGCCTTGGAGCCAGCTGACCATGAACGGAATCTTCCCAAAACATGAGCCAAAAGGAACTTCTTTAAATCATGGGTACTGAGTATTCTGTTCCAGTGATGGGAAAATGACTGAGACCCTGGGGTTCCTGACCTCACAAAGGAAGCACAGCAGGCAGCAGCCAGTGGCGAGAACCTTTGCAACTGCCACTGAAGGGGTGGGGACTCCCAGATGGTGGTGCTGGGCTGTCGCCAAGTGCCATGGACCTTCTGAATGGGCCAAGTGGGATCGGTGGTCCAAGTGGGAGAGAGTGTCCAGGGCCAGGTGGGCCTGAGGGTGAGGGCGCTGCTCAGCATTTTGGGTTCCCCGTGGCCTGACTTTCACTGCATGGCATGAGCTGCTCCTTATCACCACCCTCCTCCTCTGGCCGGCCCTCCTCTCCTACCCTCCCCCCACTCGCTCCTGTCTCACCTGCTAGCTCTTTAGTCTTCCTTAATGCATTGGGATCTTGGGCACTGCCATTTAGTGGCAACAGCCGTGTCACCAGTAAGGCTTTCCATCTTCTGGGCAGCACGCCTGACAGGGCGGTGGTATTCAGTATTATTATTACCCTCAACCGCAGCTCAGCACACACGGTCTCTGTGGCTTGTCCAGGCGAGTGCCAAGGAGGACACATCAACCCACGGTGACCTGACCCCAGGATGTGCTTGGAGCCGCGGCACTGTAACTACCAGCCTCTTCTTGGGCTCTTGGCCCTCCCTGGACCCACGGTCCTTCCCTTGGGTCCCCTCACGTTGGGAAAGGCTGTTTCCCGCCAGCTCTGGCCGGCTGTCCCTGGCCACAGCAGCGGCTCCTGCCCTCCGCTCCTGCCAGTCTCCTCGGGCTTCAGGCTTCCCCACGGTGCCGGCCGACTGGCCAGCTGGAGTCTCTCCTTTGGGGAATGGGCAGAGTTCCTCCCCACGCTGTCAGACCTCCTAAGGGTCGTGCAGGTCCACTTCTGCATGGGGCCTCCCACTCCGCTTCCACCCCTGCCCCGGCCCCTGCCCCCGCCCGCGCCCACAGCATCGCCTGCTCCGCGGCGCGTGGGACTGCCTGAGTGTGTGGGAAGCCGCCCTGTGCACATGTGCCAACATCTGCTCTTAGGGGAGCCCGCTGTTTGGGGGTCTCCCGCCTTCAGCTGTGCCCCTCCTGCCCTCAGAGTGACGTGCACCTAGCACGCCTCAGGTGCTCAAGCCCTGTATCAGACTCCACTCCAGGTGCAGCGGGCCTGCAGGTCCTGCTGAGCTCGTCAAGGGCCACCTCTCAGGAATGGCCAAGAAGATGGTGTGGAAAGAAGCAGTTTGCACAGGAGAAAGGGCCGTCTCCATAGTGCCTTAGTGTCTCGGAGCGCTGTGGCTGCCTAGTCACTGTGGTGTATGTGTAAGAGCGTGTTCCGGGGTGGCCGTCTCCCTCTGGGACAGCAGGAGCCCTAGAACAAGAGCACCTGGGGAGGGTTAGCACACGATGGGCAGGCAGGCTGCTGGCGCAGAGGAAAGGAGACTGGGCTAGGGCAGGAGACAGGGAAGCTGGGAGGATGTCCTTAGGGGACATGGTACATTACCAGGGAGAGGCAGCTTGAATGTCATTATCATGTACTGCAAACAGGAGCAGTTGGGGCCAAGGATACAGCTCAGTGGCATAGCACCTGCCTGGCAAGCACAAGGTCCCGAGTTCGATTCCTGGTAACAACAACAAAAAAGAGAAAATTAAGAAGACTCAGTTGTTTCTTAATATATTGCTTTTCAAGCATTTATTCCTGTATTCTTATAACTCTCATGATGATGCAGCTATTAATTGACCTCATGTTCATGCTGTGGAGATTCATAACTATATGCTTCATCATAATTCATATCCTGAATCCCTGTGGCCATATTGCTCCTATGAAGGGAAAGATGGCACTGAGGAGTCTATTTTGGGGACTGGCACCGTGCCAGCGAACCCCTCTGACGTGCAGCCTTAGCCCTGTTGTCACCAGCTCTTCTCCCCTGGGACCCGGGGCCCAGCCCAGTGGAGTGATCCCCGCAGTGCACGGTCGGGAGCTGCCAGTGCTAGTCAGCTGTCCGTTGCCATGACGATCCACTCAAAGGGAGTAAGTTTGCCTGTGGCCCTAGGTTCAGAGGCTTCACTTCGACTGTGGGCCCCACTGCCTTTGAGCTTGTGGTGAGGCAGAAACATCGGGGCAGAAGGGCCTGGCAGAGGAGAGCTGCTCACCAAGGTCACCAAGAGGGGACAGCATGCTGCATGGGCACAATCTGGAGTCACCTCCTTCCTCCCAGGAGGCTCCTCCCACCCCTCCTGATAGCACACTAAATCCCTACCTCACCCTTGGCAGACACACTGATGGGCTCAGGGCCCTCGATCCCAGCACTGCTGCTTCAGGGACTGCTCCTGCCGCACGTGAGCCTTTAGGGACCCTTCAGATTCCAAGCACTGTGACCAGCTTCTGACAGCATGGCTTGCAGCAAGTGAGCTGGCCTTCTCCATGTGGGAGTTCAGCAGGTCCTTGGGGCGGGCCAGATCAGAGTCCTTGCTTGCCCATCTTTTCATGCATGCGCGAAAACCTGAGTTCAACCCCTAGAGCCTCTAAAGAAACAAAGAAATGAAAGAAAACTTCCAAGGATTCAGTCGGAGCTCTGCCACCCCAAACCCGTATCTACCAGCCTCACTGGCCTCATTTGCTTGCTTGTTTGTTTGTTTGTTTGCTTGTTTTTTGAGACAGGGTCTCCCCATGTAGTTCAGGCTGGCCTAGAACTGACGCGATCCTCCTGCCTCAGCCTCCTAAGTGCTGGGATGGCAGGTGTGTGCCACCACGTCCGGCTTCATCTGCTTACCTTTTCCATGCATGTTTTCATCCTTTGAATACTCATATGTTTATAGACACAACGGGTGGTGTTTTACTTGTGTTGTTTAAATCTCTATTGAGATGCAATTTGCATGTCATAAAATACGCCATGTTAACTGCATTTCAGTGGCTTTTATTAACCATACTGAATTGTGCACCCATTACTACCACCCAGTTTTTTGTTTTGCTTAAATAACAGCTGTATTGAAATATAATTTGTGCCCTATCAATCTCATCCATTTGAATGTACAATCCAGTAGGTTTCAATGGATTCCCAAAGTCGTTCAGCCATCCCTGCTGTCTCGACACGCCCCAGAGAACCCTGAGAGCAATAGTAGTCATTCCCCGCCCTGCCCTGGCCCGTCTCTCTGTCTCAGTTCTGGACATCGCATGCCAGTGGCATCACGCACAGAAGACACGCCGGGCCTGGGAGCTCTGCATTGTAGGTGGCACCCGCAGTGTGGAAGTTGAGCTCTGCAGGACGGTCACTAGCGAGACCCTAGGTGGGAGACAGAGCCGACAGTGTGCTTGTGCCAGGAGGTGGCCTCTCTGACGGAGTCCAGCTGAGACAGGCACTGGGAGGCGGGGCCCCCGCGAGCCCGGGAGCAGCCCGAGGTCCTGAGCATGCTCCTGTCTCTCTTGCTCCTGAGACATGCCCTGGTGGCGGAACAGGTGGACGGCCACCTGCAGAGGCATCGTGATGAGATTTACTGCTTCCAGCAGGGCCTGGCCTGCACAGAAGAGAAGATGGCCTACCTGTCCTACGAGCGGGCCAAGGAAATATGGGTGAGAGGGCCCCTCCCCGCCACCCCCGAGGTCACTGCCTCCTGTGGGAGGGCGGAGCCTGTGGCCCGAAGAGCTGGGGTGGGAACTGTTACTCCCTGTGGGGGACACTGGTGCCACTGGTGCAGGGAGGGCCTCGCCCTGGCCTCCTGCTCCACATCCTCTTCAGACCCCTGCCTCCTCCTCCTGTCCTCGGCCGGCCCCCGCCCGCTGGTCACTCAGTCCCTGCTGTGCTCAGCAGGCTCCGTCCTGACTTAGGAGGGTGTGTGCATGCGTGTGTTTGCTGCCTACAGGGGGTCATGGAGGCTTTCAAGAGCCGGCTGGCCAAGCTGGAGGTTCTGCAGCAAGCCACCCAGGTGGAGGTGACGGCGAGGCTCCGGAACCAGCCTGGGGAGCTTCTACTCCGGTGCATGAGCCTGCTGCTGGTCCTCGCCTGTGCCGTTCTGGCGTGCGTGTCCACCGTGTGCTCCTGCCCCCTGCCCTGGGCCAGCAGGCGCCTGCGCATGTGCACTGGGCTTGCACTGCTTGCACTCGGGGCCCTGGCCTGGCAGAAGCGACATGTCATTGCCGCCATGGACTGGGAGGTGTGGATCCCTGCCAGGTGGAGGCCGGATGCCAAGAATGCCAGGCCTTCGGCAGGAGGACCCCATGGGTCCAGAGTGCCACCCGCCTGAGCTCACTGCCCCTCCCTCCTCCCACCACCTAGACACCTGCCCGCCTCGTGCTTCCATCTGCGCTGCCCCTGGAGGCGCGGCGCTGGGGAGAGGGAGATTAAAGGCCGTTCGCACTGCTCTCTGCCTCCCTCGCCCCTTCGCGGACCCGCGTTGGAGCACAGTGGCTCAGGGCCCCGGGCAGCGGCAGCAGCCTGTGACGTGGTTGGTTCTGGCAAAGAGCAATTCCATTTATTTCACAGGGACAGAAAGAAAGGGGGCGAGGTGGCTGGAGCCATAGCAGGCGGGTGGGAGGCAGCCCTCATGCAGGTGACACTGAAGACACAGAGGAGGCCTCTGTTCTGGAGGTGCTGGAGAGTTCAGAGCTGTCCTCAACCTTCTTCCCGAAAAGCTGCAAGATGCAGTTTCGAAACTGGAAGGACAGAAAGTGTCACTCAGCACAGCAGGCAGGTCCAGGCCACTGGGTGTGGAAGGCAAGGCTTGGGACATCCCTAAGTGTCGCCTGGGTGACTTAACACTTTTCTTCCCCCATGCCCACTTCTGTCTGTGGGGTGAGGGAGGGTCAGGTCACTCCCTGCACGCAGGATAGTCATTTGCGTCACCGAATTCAGCAGTTGATGGTGCTTGCTGTGGGTCCAGTTGTGTCCCCCAAAAGCTGTGCTCGAGTCCTAGCCACTGGAACCTGCAAGTGTGCCCTTGTGTGGAAATTGTCTCTGTGTTAAGATGACGTTGGGAGGCTGAGATGGAAAAATTGCAAGTTTGGGGCCAGTCTGGGCAATTTAGCAAGACCCTGTCTCAAAGAATAACAAGCGTTGGGAGTGGAGCTCGGTGGCGCAGCACTGCTGGGTTTGACCCCACAGTGCCACAAAACCTGAGGTCCTGCTGCTCTAGGGAGAAGAGCCCAGAAGGAAGAAGGTGAGATGAGAGTAGTGTGCCTTTCGGCCGGCTGTGGAAACGGGCATGGGGGTGGCCGGGGGTCTGCAGGACTGCATCTCTGCTGTCCAGGCCTCCCCCAGGCCAACTGCAAGCGTGCACACATGGCTCCGGATGTCTGCCTAGAGGCTCAGAGGCTTCCGAACCCATCTGTTCATACTGGCGGTCCTGGGGGTCCAGCCCAGGCCTCCCTCATGTGAGGCGAGTGCTCTACCACTGAGCTCTATCCCTGACCCTCTTAGAACATGAGGCAGGGTGATCACCATGGTGACCACCATCCTCCTGACTCAGCCTCCCGAGTAGCTGGCTTATATAGATATGTGCCCCTTGCCCAGCACTTGGAGACATTTTAGGGAACAAGGATGTAACTGGGCTCAAGGACTAGGTTAGGGACACTGTAGTGCCAACCCTTTCCTCTACTCGTGACCCTTGGTGATATCCAGGCCTGTTCACATCAGTGCCATGGCAACCACAGAGCTTCAGACCCGCAGCAGAGCAGTGTCTTCGTATTTCAACCCCTCCTGTCACCCCAACACTCTGCAGGGCAGGGCGCCGGTGCAGGGTCAGCGAGTACTGGCCGGCCAGCAGGGCCACGCAGCCGCAGAGCTGGCGGGGATGGCTGAAGGATGCAGTCAGCATCGACCTCACCGAGCACCCTGGCCGTGCCAAGTCTGCATTCCAGGCTACAGCCGCGAGCAGCAAGAAAACAATTCCCTATCCTCACGGAAGCCCGGACCGGAAACTTCCCTCCCCTCTCGGTCAGATGGGGTGATACCCGAGCGGCAGAGGCCCCTGGGGAAGCCAGGAGTGCAGACATCTGTCCCGGAGGGTCTTCCAGAATGGGGAGGGAGGTAATCGGAGGTGCTGGGGCCAGGGCGGGTCCGGTTTTGGAGGCACAGCCAGGCCTAAGGCTCCGGTGAAGGCAGCGGTTGCACAGGCGCAGGGCCGGGCTGCGGGCTGCCCAGAATTGGTCAGGAAGAGCGCTGTTTTGCCTGCCCAGCAGGGCGGAGCCGTGGGGCAGCCATGAGGTAGAAGAGGAGGCCTGGGTGCGGCTCAGAGCTGTGGCCCTTGCCTAGTGTGCCCGAGGCCCCAGGCTCCAGCCCCAGCACAAAAACAAATGAAGCAGAAAAGACTGGGCGTGGTGGCACACGCCTATTGTCTGTCCCAGCACTTGGGAGGCTGAGGCAGGAAGATCATTGCGTATTCGAGACCAGCCTGGGCTACATGGTGAGTTCAAGGCCAGTGTAGACTACAAAGAAGACCCTAGGTCACATACATGAGAGGGAAACACCTTTAACCGCCCAGGAGGGTCTAGGACTCGTGGGCTGCTTGCTGCTAAAGCCCAGCCCTCTGGCACGGGATGGCTGCCATCGGGGAAGACCATGGCCTGTCCTCGCAAACTAACCCATGAGTCCATGCAGGTCAGTGTGGCCCAGGGGACAAACCTGAGGACTAGGGCTTGTGAGTGGAAAGGACGGAGGAAATGGGGTCTGTAAGCACGAGGAGCGCCCCAGGGCAGAGTGCTTGCATCCAGGGACCCCTGCAGACCGGAGGTGGAGAGCCGGCAGCAGCACCCTTGGGAGTGTCCCAGGCGCCCCAAGAGCTCTGCACCCTTCCTCGGGAGTCCGAGCTTGCCTACCTGCCGGTTCATGAAGACGTAGATGACAGGGTTGTAGATGGTGGCACTTTTGGCA
This sequence comes from Dasyprocta punctata, assembly GCA_004363535.1. Classification (NCBI taxonomy): domain Eukaryota; kingdom Metazoa; phylum Chordata; class Mammalia; order Rodentia; family Dasyproctidae; genus Dasyprocta; species Dasyprocta punctata. The sequence continues at coordinate 16,957 of RJWM01009342.1, forward strand.
AAGTAGGCCGGCAGGGCTGCCACCAGAGGGTGGAACGCGTAGCCAGGGTTGGCAGTGGCGAAGCACGCGAAGAAGGTGTAGGGCCCCCAGCAGAGGCAGTAGGCCAGGACCATGACCACCACCATGCGCGTCACCTCCTTCTCAGCCTTCTGGGTGGACTCGGACTCTTTCTGCTGCTTCGCCACCTGTGGGACCCGGGCCGAGTCACAGAGGGGGCACAAGGAGAGTGACTGGGCCGGGGGGGCGGCCAGCTTCCACCTGCGGTGGGCCTCGGAGCCAGACCCAGGAAGCGCTTTGCCACCTCTGGCCCTTGCCAGTGTCCCCTGCCCAGCGCCTCTGCTCTTAGCACACGCACACACACACAGCCGCAGAACACAGGGACGGGCCACAGTGCAGACTCGGAGGCTCTGTCTAAGGCAGGGCCTGGCAGGGCGCCCGGCGGGATGCCAGGCCTCCAGCTCTGGGGGCAGGGGCCAGGGCAGCCAACCGCGTGGAGTGCAGGAGGCCTGCGAGGCCAGATGCCTGGCACCAGCTAAGCCGGGCGATCGTGGGCTGGGTGCCCATGGTTAAGGTGTCGTGGGGGAGACCCAGCCTCACTCCCCCAGCCCTGGGCAAGTGGTCCCTCGAGCCCGCTCCCTGGTGCTCCCGGGGGCCTGCCCCGCCGGGGCCTCACCGCTCGGATGGCCAGCCACACGTGCAGGTAGCACAGCACGATGATGCTGAGTGGGATGATGCAGCAGGTGACCATGAGCACCATCATGTAGGACTGCACGCCCGGGTACGAGGTGCCGCTGAACACGTCAGGGCCGCAGGACGTCTTCAGGCCGTAGGGCCAGTACCTGTGGAGAAGGTGGCGGCCAGTGGCCTCAGTGTCACGTGGCCATGGCTTCTGCCCCCGGCTCGCTTTCACCATTTCGGGAGAATCCCTGGGTATGATTTTTTTTTTTTTTTTTTTTTTAGCCAGGGATCGAACTCAACCTTGCGCTTGCCAGGCAGGTGTTTATACCATTGAGCTAAATCCCTGGCCCCCTGGGTATGATTTTTGATGTCTTTGTTTATTTTTAGGTCTCTGTCTCTCTTTCTCTCTGTTTCTCTCCCTCTCCTGAAGTGGCGATGGAACCCAGGGCCTTCACACTGAGCTGCTTCCCCAGCCCTTTGTAATTTTTCATTTGAGGCAGGCTCTCACTAAGTTGCTAAATTGCTCAGGCTGGGTGCGAATATTCAGTCCTCCTGCCTCTGCCTCCCAGGATGCTGGGATCATAGCTATGCACCACCATGCCTGGCTTTGTCCTGGTAAAATACACATAGCACGCAATTTACCACTGTGACCTTTGGTACTTCACAGCGTCTGTCATACAGCTATCGCCGCTCTCCACTTGCTGGGTGTTTTCTTTTAGAGGAAAGGTGAGGCTCTGTCTCGCTCTGTCACACTTCCACACCACTGACACTGGCCCGGCCAGTGACCTGGATTCCAAGGTGCCGCGGGAGGCCGGAACCTCAACAGCCACACACTGTGCACGCGCTCACCTGCCAGCACCCTGGCACTCTTACCTGCTCCAGCCAAAGATGGGTGGGGCCGTCCACACCGCAGACCACACCCAGGAGAACACGATGCCCACTATGGCCAGCTTGGCGTCAAACCTCACGTTGCCAAAGGGCTTGCACACCACCAGCCACCTCTCCCAGGAGATGATGGCCAGGGACCAGAGGCCCGTGATGCCTGTGGGGACAGGAGCAGGGCCTTGGAGCCCAAGCGGAAAGGGAACTCTCCCGCCGCGGTGGGCAGTGTCGTCCGAGGTGGGTCCCCTCCTAGTGCACGGCTTCCAGTGCAGGCCTGGGACCTCGCCTCTGACCCCTATGGCTTCTCTGGAGCCAGGAGACAGATGCCCTCGGGTTTCTGTTGTCCAGGATGAGTTCTCCAGTGTCCCTGGCTCCCCTCACGGGGCCGCCTGGAGAAGGCACAATTTTCATGTCCCTTTCTAGAGGTGATGACTTTTCAGAGTCTCACCCACTTCCTTCACTACATCGAAACTGTGTGATGTCACTGATGTTTCCAATAGTAAATACTTTTAACAGTGAGATTTTTCTTTTTTGTTGTTTTGGAATTTTGTTTTCGGTTTTGTTTTTTGGAGCGGGGACTGAACTCACTTGCCAGGCAGGCACTTGTGCTGCAGAGCTAAATTTCCAGTCCCCTGGAATTTTTTTTTTTTTTTGAGACAGGGCCTGTTCTTGTGGAAAATTATTTATTATTAATAATAATCTTAGAAGCCGGGCGTGGTGGCTCATGCCTTTAATCCCAGCACTCAGGAGGCTGAGGTAGGTGGAGCGTTGTGAGTTCGAGGCCGGCTCGGGCTACAACGCTAGCACAAGGCCGACCTGAGCTACACAGTGCGACCCTGCCTCAAAAAACCAGGGCCGGGAATTTGGTTCAGTGACTTAAGCGCCTGTCTGTCAGGCACGAGGTTGTGAGTTCAATCCCCGGTGCCGCAAAAAAATAAAATAAAATAAAATAAAAATAAATAAATAAAAATCTTAGAGTCAGGTGCAGTGGCATACACCTGTAATTCCAGCACTCAGGAGGCTCAGGCAGGAGGATCTCTGCAAGTTTGGGGCCAACCTGGACTACATAGTGAGTTCAAGGTCAGCCTGGACTGCATAGTGAGACCCTGTCTCAAAAACTATAACAACAACAATAATGATACTTTCTTTGGTCACTGTTTTTCAAAATAATCAGCTGCCCTTGTGACTTTACGGATCTCATTGTTTGCATCTGAAACATGCCCAGAGGGCCGAGGATATCTGCGGCACAGAGACTTGAGCAGAATTGTGGCTGCTCAATTCCTGAACCAGCCAAAGACTCATTGCAGGAGCCTGGTGTAGTGGTGCACATTCTAAACCCTCCACTTGGAAGGCTGAGGCTGGAGGAGCACCACAAGTTCAAGGCCAGCCTGAACTGCACAGTGAGTTCAAGGTCAGCCTGCACTACGTAGTAAGACCCCATCTCAAAATAAACCCCAAAATAAAGTGGCCATCAGTTGGAAGCCTGCAGAACCCTTATGCCTGTGGTACCCCCCCCCCGTGACCTTGACCTTGGCAAACCCAGGGCGCAGGTTTCCCTACTCACACGGGGCTGCCCAGCCCACCTTACCACACAGGGAGACGGTGTAGCCCTCCACGACACACAGAGGGTGGCCCAGCACGAAGTAGCCATAGACCTGGTTCACGACACTGATGGTGCTGGCAATGACTGTTTCTGCTAGGTCGGCGACCGCCAGGTTCACCAGGATCCAGTTCAGGGGGTGGCGCAGCTTCTTGAAGCGCATGGTGGCCACCAGTACAAGCCCGTTGGTAAAGACGGACGCGATGACCACAATGATCATCCAGGTGCTGGTGAGGTGGTACACCCACCTGGGTGCGATGTGGTAGTTGGGGCCTTCAAAGGGGCCTGCGATCGGGGGACAGAACTGTGTGCGGTGCCCTGATCCCACCTCTCCCACACCCCACCCGCTGCGGGCCACTCCCGCCCACATCCTCTCCCTGGCCCTCAGGACCCCTGCAGAGCCTTGCTGCTACACCTGCGGCCCCACGGTGGGGTGTTTAGATTTAAATCCCTGGGTATCAAGAGCCAAGCCACCCAGAGGTACGATCCTGTCAAGAAGGACAGTGGCAAGGGACAAACTCTCACTGGCCAGATCACGCAGCCTAGGTGGCCCGGCCAGATGACAGGTTCAGGGTAACACATTCTGGGCAACAGTGTTGGGTGTGGGCAGATCTGTGTCATGACAGCAGCTAATGACACATGGCTCCATTGTACCTCGTGGCAGGGATGGAGACACAGACACAAACCCCATTGGTCTCCACAGTGAGGCGTGGCACAATGTGGGGACAGAGAAGCCCGAGGAGGCCCGCAGCCCTGTGGACCCCGAGCATCTGAACAAGAACATTGTGTGTCTTACTGGGCCTGGGCCACCAAGTGTGGTGGTCGCTTTGAGAGGGAACTACAGGGAACAGCCCACTTGAGGCACAGGACGGGTTTCTGGGAAGGACTTAGGCATTTGTCTGACCCGCCTCCTCTGGCCTCCAGCCCCCCACCCCAGGCTCCAACTCTGGGAAGCCCAAAGCGGTCAGATCCCCAAGTTCCTAGGCAGCCTCTGGGGGTGCAGAGGGAGTCTGTGAACTCTTTGGGGATGGATTCTCAAAGCCTGCACAGATAAACCTATGTAGCTAGGTGTGGTGGCACACACCCATCATCCCAGTATTCTGAAGGCTGAGGCAGGAGGATCCCCATGAGTTTGAGGCCACATAGTGATTCAAGGCCAGCCTGGGCTACATACGAGGCTCTGACTCAAAAAGCCAAGATAAATAAATATGTAAGACGATAACTATGGTAGCTCCCCGGGGAGGGGTGACCGCCGGTGGCCCGGCGCCCACTCACCTCGCGTGTTGTTGCTGTTGGTGTAGGTGAACACGCTTGCCCGGGTGCTGTCCTCATGGGCGGCCTGTGCCTGCGCACCCGCGAGCGCATGGGGGCCCCAGCGCTGGGCCATGGCTGCAAAGGCCCTGTCCCTGCATGCTGCGGGTGGCACTGTGCTTTATACCCCCGCGGGATCAGCTGGCACTCACCTCAGAGGCTCCCAAACTCTGCGCCCTCTGATCCCTTAATTGGGCCCGGACTTAGACCTCCCCTCAGGCCGCCTCGAGGCTGGCAGCTCAGAGGGATTTGCAGCCCACCTGCCCCGGCTCACGTTCCTTGTGCTGCACCCGCCCACTGTCCAGGGCCTGCTGTTCCCTTGGGCAGAGCCGGGTGGGACCTCCAGGTGGGGTGCCGGAGGGGGGCAGCCCCAGGCTCAGATCCCCCTTTTTTATTTTTTGGCTTTTTTTGAGACAAGGTCTCATTGTGTAGCCCAGGCTGGCCTTATACTTGCAGCGATCCTCCTGCCTCAGCCTCTGGCGTGCACCACCACACCCAGCAGACCCCCTTCTCTGTGGAGACCTGGCAGGGTGAGGCCCAGTCGGTACATATGTGCCATGCCAGTGGGCACCTCTCCTGCCTCCCTGGTGACAGTCTGTAGATGGCTGGGGTGCCACTGGGCCAGAGCGCAATCCTGGGTTCCCTCTCTGCAGCCCTGCTCCCTGCTCCGTCAGTGCCTCTGTCAGTGCAGCAAAGTCTCAGTGCCTACCTTGTCTTTGGGGCTTCCAGGGGGACAGCACTCCTGGGGCACAGGGGAGCCCTGGATGCCAGGCTTGGGGCTAGAGCCAGGGGAAGCTCTGCTTGGTACCCTAGTAAGGACGGCTGCTAGCATCAGCCAGTGTCTGCCAAACGCCAGGGGCCAGCTTAGGGGCTGTGGAACAGAAGGAAAGGGCGCTGCCACAGCCTTGCCACTGGGCCACAAAAGTCCACCGAAGACCTTGTACATGGGGAGCCATAGCAGCACTATTCATGGGAGGCCATGAGGGAAAAACAACCCAAGTCCATTAACAGAGGAGTTAAATATTGACGAACTATTATTTAGTCACGAAAAAGGAACAGAGAGTTGACCATGCTGCACTGTGGCTAAATCTCAATGCATGATGCTAACACCAAAGCCAATGGAGTATATGGATCAGGCACCACCACAACAGGCAGGAGAGGACATGGGGAGGAGGCCTTAGTAGGATGCAGGAAATTCTTTCTGGGTGATGAAAATATTTGAAAATTAGAGCTGGAAGCCAGGTGTGGCGGTGCATGCGTGCTGTCCTAGCACTCAGGAGGCTGAGGCGGGAGGATCACTGTGAGTTTAAGGCCAGCCTGAACTACAAAGTGAGATCCTGTCTAAAAATAAATAAATAAGTAAATAAATAAACCAAGAAAAAACACGCAAACAAACATGAGAAAGAAAGAAAAAAGAAAAGTAGGACTGGGGATGTAGCTCAGCTTGCTTAGCATGCATCAGGCCCTGAGTTCAAGTCCCAGTAACCCCGCCCCCAAAATAATAAAAAATTAGATTGCGAATGGTGCAGCCACCATGCAAAACAGTTTGGCAGCTCCTCAAAAAATGAACCGTAGAGTCATCACTTTATCTGAAAAAGAGTGGTCACTTAGCAGCTCCTCCGCCTGGAGCTGCTGGTCACGAAGCCGCGGCGGGTTGGCCGGGGCTGGCCCTGAGCAGAGGCGCCCCCCCACCCCGAATCAGCTCTCACTCAGGGAGCCGCTGGTGCGGGGCGGATGAGAGATTAATACGGGGGACGGCGGGTAGGTCAGGCAGGAGCTCAGCCACCAAAGGGCGTTCTCTGCTGGCTTTATTTTATTTGCTGTTGTTTGAGACAGGGTCTTGCTATATAAGCCGGGCTGGCCTTGAACTCCCTATGGAGCCCAGGCTGGCCTGGAACTTGAGGTGATCCTCCTGCCTCGGCCTTTTGTCCTCTGCTCTTTCAACTGTACTACACCCGGGACCCTGAGGCCGACGAACTTCCTGCTCTACCTCTGAGACTTTCGGGACAGAGCGGGTCAGTCAAGTGGGGGTCTGAGGACCAGGCTTGGCCCAGCAATTGTGGGGGCCGAGATGGAGGCCGGGAGGTGGGGGCCAGTGCTAATCGAGGATTGGGGCTAGCAGGCGATCAGAGCCCAGCTGGCCTAAAGCGGCTTAGCCCCGCCCGCCCACTGGAGTCCCCGAGTCCCCGAGTCTCCGAGTCCCAGCACCTGGCCAGGCACATGCTTATGGGGGCGGGGAGGTCGGGTGTCAGGCTGTCCCTAATCCTCCCTCCTCTCCCTCTGTGCCACCCGCCCCGGCTGAGCTGATTAGGGTCCTCGGCTGCCTGTCACCTTCATTCAGCCCTCAGCCCTGTCCACCGGGCCAGGGGTTTTGTCACCCACAGCCATGGCTAATGCAGTTAGAGGACAGGGACCCGGGCTCTTGGCCTTTGATGGTAAAACACGCACAACCCGAAAGGTGCCCTCTTCCTTGTGGCTAGGTGCCGCCGTTACATCATTACCCTGCCCAGGTCTGTGAAGCACTGGCTCCCCCTCCCCCTGCCCTCGGTGTCTTGCTTGTGGTGACCTTGGCAACTCCAGGTACCTCCTAGAACCACTTGGCTGCAGAGTTTGTCCTTAGTGTCTGGCTTCGTTCACCAAACACTGTGTCCCCAAGGGCCACCTGTTTGCTGCTTTGGCTTGTGCTGGGAATAGAGTCAGGTCTGTCGCGTTTGCTTTTTGGTTGTTTTGACACAGGGTCTCCCTATGTAGTTCAGGCTGACCTTGAACTCACTATGTAGCCCAGAGTGGTCTCAAACTTGCAGCGATCCTCCTGCCTCAGCCTCCCGAGTGTTGGGATGACAGGCGTGCGCCACCACACACCAGCTGTATTGGGTTTCAGACTCACTCAGCAATTCACACCGCTTTTCAACCTGGCTGTGTCAGCGGGGATTGCCTTCCACAGTGGCCCCACGCCTTTCGGGCTCACCCCGAGAGGGCAACAAGGGCCACCCAGGGTCTGAGTGCAACTGGCCAGAATGTGAGTGGGTGGAAACCTGTCACCACCCCCGGTTCTGCTGTGTTGGGACCACATGGTCACCAGGGAGAAGGCACCCAAAGTTCCCTTAGTTTGCAACATCATGACACCGTACTCAAGAGAAGACTTGCCAGTTGCTTTGATTTCTCTTTCTTTCTGTGTGTAAGTTGAGCTTTGCAGATGGGATTCCCTCTGTGGCTCCTGCCCCCCAGAGCTGGGACTACACGTGCATGCGTGCGTGCGCCTGTTTCCAGGGATTGAACCCAGGGTCTTCGTACCATGCTTAGCTTTGCACCCAGTTTTTTGTTTGTTTGTTGTTTTTAGTACCAGGACCCGAACTCAGGACCTTGTACTTGCCAGACAGCCACTGTGCCGCTGAGCTACAACCTCGGCCCCGCACCCAGTTTTTATTTTTATTCATTCATTTATTTGTTTGTTTAGTTATTTATTGAGAGGCACAGACAGATTTTATCAGGTACAGTGAAAGACGCACAACCCGAGAGGAAGTGCCAGAGCGTCTCTGTGACCCAAAGCTGGAGACAGATATGCAACCCTTAAGGTTGTACCCAGTTTTTAAATTGATTTTTGTTCTCCTCCTTGAAAAAATGCTTCATTCCAGACATGATCCATATTTACAGTCGGACCTGGAGACAAGCCTTAGCTCCTACGGTAGAATTTCCCCAGTGCAGCTGTCTGTCATCACCACAGGCCCACCACGGACTAGATTTGGCTTTGAAGCTGGGTTGGACCAGGGAGCAGTGTGTCTGTCTGTCTGTCTCTTGCCCTCTTGTCATCATCTTCTTCCTCTTCCCCTTCCTTTTTTGTGGTGCTGCAGATTGAACTCAGGGCCTCAGCACTGCTCTGCATCCCCAGCCCCTTGTAACGTTTTATTTAGAGAAAGGAACTCACTAAGTTGCCCAGGATGGGTTTAAACTTGTGACCCTTCTGCCTCAGCCTCCCTGAGTGCTAGAATCAAAGGTGCACACCATCGAGTCTGAGGCAGTCACTTCTTAATCCTCTGGGACTCAGGGCACCCTTGCCGGGGGGCGGGGAGCAGTGGCCCAAGACCCTGCCCCCGGATTCCAGCCGTCCCCACCTGGGGTGCTCAGGCTGAGCTCTTGGCACTGGGGGACGAAGAACAGCAGACCCCAGCTCCACAGGCTGGAGCCAGGACCGTGTAAGCGGGAAGAGGGAGCCGGAGCAGGGCGGTGCACTGGGAGCTGCACCCCAACCCACTTTCTAACATATGCGTGTGCGGATGCTTCCTACTATCTGTCAAAGGGAGTCCAAACCGGGCCGTGGTAGCGCAGGCCAGTCGCCCCGCGCGCAGGAGGCTGACGCAAGTGGATCCCTGCAAGTTCAAAACCAGCCTGGACCCGGGCGTGGTGGCGCACACCTTTAATCCCAGCACTCGGGAGGCTGAGGTAGGAGGAGCGTTGTGAGTTGGGGACCGGCTTGGGCTACAACGCTAGCGCAAGGCCGGCCTGAGCTACATGGTGCGACCCTGCCTCAAAAAACTAGGGCCGTGAGTTTGGCTCAGTGGCTTAAACGCCTGTCTGGCAGGCGCGAGGTTGTGAGTTCAATCCCGGTGCCGGGGAGGAGCCACGGGGGGGGGGGGAGCCACCACCAACCTGGGCTACATAATGAGACCCTGTCTCAAAAACAAACAAACAATTTATAAAAAATCTAAAAGCTCAGAGTGAGGTTGGAGTATCGCTTTTGTCAGAAAGTGGTGAGGAAGGCGAAAGGGTTGGGGAGAGGGCCCGAGGGGGCTCCCTCCAGCCAACCCAAGACACATCAGAATTTGGGACAGGAACGGACTCAAGCCCGCCGAGCCAGGAAAGTCTCTCGCTCAGAGCGTGGGGAACTCGGAGAGCGGCTCCCGAGGCCTCGCCCTTCCTTCGCGGTTTGAGTTTGTCCACGCCGAGGCCGCACGGCGCCGGCTTTTGTCCCAGCTTCTCCCCAGTGTCGCCGATGCCTGCTCTCGGGCGCCCTCTGCTGGCGCCGCCGCGCGTGGCCGCTCGCATCCGCCCGCAACACGGTCACCCGTGTCCTGCGCGCTGGGTCCCGGTTGGTGCGTCCCTGGGGACCTTGGTACGCTCTGGGCGGCCCCGATGCCGGGCCGGGGATCGATGGCTTCTTCTAGTCCCCAGCCCATTATGTGGCGTTTGGGGCGGACTCCGCTTCCTGATTTCACCAAAGTCGTGGAGGAGTGGGCTTCATGCCTCTCCTGATCTTTATGCTTCTGAGAGAACTGAGAGAAATACAGTTTTCCTTACTGTCCTCCTCCTACTTGAGGCCCAGAAATCTCACTGGCATTGTTTTCTTTTAAAGTAAAAACCAATCTGGTAAAATATGCGTAAAATAAATTTTACCATCATAATCATTTTTAAGTGCAAAACTGAATGGCAATAGTATGTTAGTATTGTCTCATTATTAGTTTTATTTGTTTACTTATGAAGCCTCGGTCTCCAACTGTGGCCCAGACTGGCCTTGAACTCATGGTCTCAAAAGATCCTCCTGCCTCAGCCTCCCCAGTAGCAGGGACTACAGGCTCCCACCACAGTGCCCACCCGAGTCTTATTACAAAGCTCTATTGAGATCATTGGTTCAATTTGAGGACCAGTTAATTTTTAAAATTTTAATTCACAGTGAAAATCGGATAAAAATGTATGCCATATATATACGGTGAATTTATTGTCAGGATCTAGAAATATTGCATCTGATTCCCTTTCATTGTTTTCAGCCTAGAGTGAAGGAATCCTTGCCGAACCCCGCAGTGGGCCGTGGGGGGCTGCTTCCTGGAGCCGCACAGCAAGCCTGGCGGCCTCATCTGCTATTGTGTATTTTCCGGATCCGCCTCGCGCTTCCTTTATCTGCTGCCGTGCAGGTTTATTTCCTTATCTGCCTCGTGCCGTTTCCTTTATCTGTCTGGCCTTTTGCCCCAGTGCAACAAGACATTTTGTTTACTCCCATTGTTCTGGAACCGGTTTAGGCCAGGGTGTCCCTTGGCCTGTCCCTCTAGGAGGCTGTGACCCACAGGTCGTCAGGGTGGCTCCAGCCCATTCCCTCCCAGCCCCAGCTCAGTCCTGTGCCAGGGCCTCTGGGTCTGGAGCCTGCTGATGTGCATTTTTCCCTTGACAAGCAGTGCCTTCGCAAGTGACCTTGCAGCCCAGGAAGCTACAGGACTGCAGGGTGACCTGATGCAGGTGGCCACTTTGTGCCAGAGCCCCACAGCCTCTGGGGGCACAGGAGGGACACAGGAGGGACACGTTGCATGTTTTTCACTGGCTACCCACATTAGTCAAGTGTCCCGCAGACCTGTCGGATATAAATGTGCTCTAATAAACAAAAGTCAACGTGAACGCTGGGTGTGGTGGTGCATGTTTGCTATCTCAGCGCTCAGGAGGCTACGGCAGGAGGATCACCTGGAGTTCCAGGCCAGTCTGGCCCACACAGTGAGCTCAAGGCCAGCCTGTACTATGTAACAAGACCCGGTCTCAAAGAACCAAAACCAAAACCAAACGAAAGAAGAAGTGCCTCACAGGCATGTGGCAGAGTGGAGCTGCTGTGTGTCTGCACGTCACCTTGTGTCACTCAGAACAAGCCCCGCCTGCAAGAAGGTCTTCTTGGGAGTGTGGCCAGCGCGGAAGGGCAGTGACAGACACCCTGTCATCCCCGCGTCTGAGAGGAAACCCACAGCACAGGAAGAGGGCGTCACCACCTGTCACTGGAGGCTCTGGTCAGGAAGGGTGGCTTTGTGACAGTGGTGTGTCCGTGTCTGTGCCCCATGATAAGCCTGGGCACAAAGGTGTGGCCCGGCAGTGGGGTGATGGTGTCCTGTGGGCCATCTCCTGCCACTTCTCTTGGGCCTGATGATCTGTTTCATGCATCACTAGGGCTATTCACAGACTCCACATTGTGACAGGGTAGAGATGTTACGGCATGTCACACCGTGGTGCGGTGCAAGCCTGTCCCGGGGTCATGTGATACCAAAACCTGCGTGTTCTTTGTGCAGTAAAATGCACACAACATACAATGAACCATCTTGCTTTTACTTTTTGATTGTATTTTTTAGACAGTCTCACTATGTAACCCAGGCTGGCCTGCAACTCTCAGTGATCCTCCTGCCTCGGCCTCTCAAATGCTGGAATGACAGGCATGTGCCACCATGCCTGGCTTCAATTCACCATCTTAAAGTGTACAGTTCAGTGGCATTTAGTATGGTCACAATGTTGTGTGACCATCAACTCTATCTAGTTCCAGAACATTCTCAGTGTCCCTCGAACTTGGTCTTTCCTGATGGCACATGCTGCCCAACCCCTGGCAACCCCTCAGCTGCTTCCCGGGTCTATGAATTGACCCTTTCTGGGGCTTTCTTTTCTCTTTTTCCTTCCTTCCTTCTTCTTCTTCTTCTTCTTTTTTTTTTTTTCCTCTTTTTTACTGAGAATTGATCCCAGGGCCTTCACACTGAGCTACATCTCCAGTCCTTTTTAGTTTTTGTTTTGAGACGAGGTCTTGCTAAATTGTTCAGGCCAAACTGAACTTGCCATCCTCCTGCTTCAGCCTCCCAGAGTGCTAGGATGACAGGCATGCACCAGCACACCTGGATTTTTTCTACGTATTTCATGTGGAAGGAATCATACAGCCATGACTTCTCGTGCCTGGCTTTTGAGCATGTTTTGACATTTATTGAAATTCTAGCTTGGATCAGTACTTTATTCCTTTTCACTAACGCATACCTAGATCAGGGGCATGTGAACAGACCCTTCGTGACTTGGTCCCAGCGCCTCTCCTCCATTCCCCGCACCATGAGCTGCCAGCGGGTGGGGGGCGTGCCTGTGCTGCCAGCCCTTTGAGAGGCTGAGGCAGGAGAATAGCAAGTCTGAGCCCACCCTGGGAAATTTAGTGACTGGGGGAATCCTGTCTCAAAATAAAAAAAAATATATATAAATATAAATATAAAGAAAGAGGCTGGAGATGTAGCTCAGTGCATGGGTCCCAGGTTCAGTCCCCAGTACCGGCCCTCCTCAAAGACTACTTAAGCAAGCAGGCGTGGTGATGCCACACATAATCCCAGCACTGAGGGGGCTGGGACAGGAGGATCTCGAGTTCAAGGGCAGCCTGGGCTACATAGCAAGTTCGAGATCTGCTTTGATTGCATAGTGAGACCCTGTCTTAAAAAACCAAAAACAGAATTTTTTACAGAGATAGGGGTTGCAGCCCAGGGGTAGAAGGTTGCCTAGCGCATGGGCACCCTGAGTGCAATCCCCCACCGCCAGAAAAATGCACTTCCCAGGCAAACCTGACGGCTCAAATCCTTCTCGCCTTCCACGCAGGAGTGACTCTGGGTGATTGTGCGTCCTTGCCAAGCAGTGAGGGAGAGGGACAGGGACAGAGGGAGGAGGGAAGGGAAGAGAAAAGAAAAGAATGAAGATGTCGCGACAGCTCCCTGCGACCAACGTGTCACTGCACCGCAAACACGGGCTCGCAACAACTAAAAACCCTAAAATAATGACGATCTTGACTCAGTTTAGTTCAACAGACGTCTCCATCTCCAGAACCTTTGCTCTTTAGTGTAAGAAATCATCTTACCTGATCCATAAATGCTAGAAATTTAGGAAGTCCCCTTTACTAAAGTTTCTCATAAGAACTTAATAATAAATGTCTCTCGAGTCTTGCAAAGCCGAAGTGCGCTCTTTGCATTCTAACTCTTGCTGCCATAGAACCGGGAGACCACACAGGAGATGTCTTTAGGAGACAACAAAATGTGTCATTTGTTCGAGTACGCCATAAGGAACTCGGAGGTGAGGGTTTTCTTGGCTTTACCAAGAGGAGAATGACCAGTGCCACACCTTACGAAGTGGGGTGCAAAACCTTGGGTCACAATAAATGAGAGATCGTGTTATTTGGAGGTGACCACAACCACAGCTTCTGTAACCAAAGTCACCCAGTCCGGGCTTAAACGTCTGCCTTTCCCTGCGGTGGGAACTCATGACCCCGCCCCCAAACGTTCGGGCTCACCCATTGGCCCGCTGGCGGCGGAAGGGGCGGGGCGACCTTGGGATTTCCAGTCGCTGCTGTTCCCACCAGGGTGGTCACCGCTTCCCCATTTGTCTATGCTGTTTGTTTTAAGGACACTCCCTCCCCCACCCCACCCCCCGCCGCAGTATTGGGGATTGAAACCTGGGCCTTCACGCCGAGCTCCAACCCCAGTCCATTTTTCGTTTTTTATTTTGAGGCAGAGTCTCACTAAGTTCCTAGATTGCCCTGGCTGGGCTTGAATTTACCATCCTCTTGCCTCAGCCTCCCGGAGTGCAGGTGTGCGCCGCCTCGCCCGGTTCTGCTGAGTTGTTAAAGCCCTGTAAATATTAGGACGCGTCTGTGACACAGTAGGGATTCCTCAGAGGGTTCTACAGAAGGGTTTGTTTGGGGTCCGATAACGACACACGTTTCCTTGTTTCTTATCCTGTGACTTAGCAACCAGGACATTTCGACATTGAAAGATAACGTAAAATTCTTTCTTTCAGAGAAAAGTTGTGTTTAGGAAACAAGACTACGATTTAGACTTTTACTAATAGTCTATTTGGTTTTATATGGTGGTTTACAAATGTTTTACATTTACTTATTAGAGTGTAACTGCCAAGTTCTATTATTTCATTGAATGTTTTTCTCCTTCCCTTTTTGAACATTTAGAAATTTCCTCTATACACACATGCGCATGTTCACACACACAAAACCACCATGCACTTGGCCCCACAAGATCCAGATCAACTTTGTTAACTTATCTCGTGTCTCTCAGTAGGTTACCACATGCACAGAAGTCAGCCTCTGCAGTGTTTGGGGGTCAAGGGCTATACACTTGGGGGCCTCACTCTTCTTTTGTTTTTTTTTAGCTGGAGTCTCACTGCGTGGTCCAGGCCAGCCTTGAACTCATGGCGATCCTCCTCGTGTTACTTCTGCTTCCTTTGCCTCCCCGAAGTTGGCCGCACACTCTGAGCACATCTCCCTAGATGGTGGCTCTGCACGACCTGCTCTGGCGGCCTCCTGCCTGGGTGTGGCATCCCCGGCCAGGCTTTGTGCTGTGCGATGACCTTGCAGCCCATCCCAGAGGAGGCCGCTGCGCCCTGACCTCTTCCCCCTGACCTTGGGAATTTCCTTTGCATACTGTTACAGCATTGGAGGTTGAGCTGATTTTTCACTTTTTATTATATGTCTGTTTTATTTTACTTTTTTGAGTCTCACTTGGTAGTACAGGCTGGTTGAACTCCTGAAGTCATCCAGGCTTTTGATCCTCCTGCCTTAGCCTTCCAAGTGCTGGAATGACAGGTGTGTGCCACAGTGCCCTGTTTGGGTTTCCTGTTAAAACATCTCCCTGCCAGGGGTCTTTGGTGCCAGGCGAAGGAGACATCCCAAGGGCGCCCAATTCCTCCTGGCTGGAGCTGCCCTGAGCGCTCAGCTGTGCCGTCGCTGCCGTGTGGCCTCAGTGCCCCAGACCAACGGGGGCACCGGAGCCTTGTGAGGGAACAGAGCAGCCAGGGCCTGCTGCCTGTGGTGCCTGCTTCCCTCAGGCAGACCGGCTCCGGCAGCCTGGTCCCCAACCCCCCAAAGGTCAGACTCCCCTCTGCCCCTGGCAGCCACTTCTCCTGGGGCTTATTTTGTGATCCTGTCCCATTCCATGGAGGACACAGACATCAGGCCCTGTCCCCTCGATGGTGACTCAGTGTGCACGGCTGCAGGGGAGGGCTATGCGGCCTTGGGCATTGTGGTGTCCCCACCAGGCCTTTTGACACTTCGGCTCAGGACACAGGACACCTCTGCAGGCTTCCATGTTTTAAGCTAGAAGGCAATTTTTTTTGAGACAGGGTCTCGCCTGGCCTTGAGCTCACTATGGAGCCCAGGCTGGCCTCATACTTGCAGCACTGACCCTTCTGCCTCAGCCTCTCGAGCACTGGGAGGATGATAAGCATTCCCCACCATGCCCAGCTAGACTGGAAGACAAGTGTTCCAATGGTCCTTGTCAGTTGTGTCACTGGAACACAGCTAGGATTCCCAGAACAGGAAACCTCTCATAGCTGCCAGACCCAAACACGGAAGAGCACAGATAGCAGTTAACTGCTGTCACCAAGGTCCCTCAGCCCTCCTGGGGAGGAGGGGGAAACTTCCAGGATTTTCCAGGCCCTGGTGGCAGCCAGCTTGGGCCAGTGACCTTGGGGGAAACCTCTGCCCTCTGGAGGCTCAGTCTCACCAGGGATGGTGGCTGGCACACCAGCTGCCTGGGGTGGCCTGGGAGCAGACAGGTCAGGGCCCGAGAGCCGCTGCACGGCTGTGAGGAGTGAGGGCTACGCCCAGATCACGCTGTGCCAGAGGCCACTGGGAAACACCCAGTATGGGAAGCTCGGTTATTTATGTCCGGGGATGGGCTGAAGGCCTTACACTGAGCTCCCTCCCCAGCCCTTTTTATCTTGAGAAGTGTCTTGCCAAGTCATTAAGTTGCCCAGGTTGGGCTCAAACTTGAGATCCTTCTGCCTCAGCCTCCTGGATGCTGGGATCACAGGCGTGTGCCACCATGCTTGGCTGGGAACCTTAATTAGAAACAACAACGAGGCTTTGGCAAGCTGAGACAGGAGGATCGCAAGTTTGAGCTCAGTCTGGGATACTTAGTGAGACCCTGTCTCGACGTAAAGATAAGGGCTGGGACTGCAGTCAGTGCCGAGGCCCTGGGTTCCATTCCTAGCACCATCACAAAAGGAAAACAAAATTGACTGCAAGGAAGTCCAGCGCTTCTCATGGCAAAGGTCCGCTTCGGCTGGAGGGAAATGTGCTTTCTTTTCCTCTTGGAAGGAGTTTTATCAGTGTGGGACAGAATCAGGTCACCGTCACTGCAGGCAGCAAACTGTACTGCTGCCAGGAGCAGGGTGACAGGATGGAGGTGGCTCTGCAGGGCCTGGGACAGAGCGGGAGCTGCCACAGAACTAATGGCCTCTGGAGCTCTTGTCTGAAGAAGCCCGCACAGGGACCAGAAGCTGCTGTGGATGACACTGGCACTAACCTCAGAGCCGTGCGGAGGCTCAGTCAGGGTGCTAGAGGAACTACGTGCCATACCTTTCACCCACAAGCACCAAACCTTCGATTCAGTCCTTCCTCGGTACTACAAAAGAAAAAGAGGGGCCGGGGATTTAGTTCAGTGGCTTAAGCGCCAGCCTGGCAAACGCAAGGTCATGAGTTCAATCCCCAGTACCAAAAAAAAAAAAAAAAAAAAAAAAGTCAAAATGAATCCTAGCAAAAGAAATTACCAGTATTGACTCAAGAAAACCAAAGGCCCCAAGTAGTTTTATAATCATAAAATACTCAGCAATTGAGTATCTTCCCTCCAAAGCAAATGCCAAGCCATGCGACAGGCCCACACCTGTCATCCCAGCACTGAGAGGCTGAGGCAGGAGAATTGCTGTGAGTTGGAGGCCAGCCTGGGCTACGTAGTGACACCCTGACTCAGACTACAACAAAAAGCAAACTCCAGGCCTGGATGACTTCCTCACCAAAATCTACCAAATATTCCTGAATAAAATTGTTCCATTTTACACACACTCAGAAAAAAGAGGTGCGTGCAGGGGGGGAGGGTAAGGGGGCAAGAGCTCCTGGAGGCCATCACGACTCTGGGCACCAAACCCCGCTGCGGGCAGACTCTTGCCCGGCCCGCGCACTGCACCCAGGGGACACCCCTTGTGGGCCACCTGGCACAGGAAGCACAGCTTTGGGGGCAGGGAGAGGCCGGACTGTGCAGCAAACATTAGCACGACAGAAAAATGACACGCCATGGCCACCACAGGGCGCAGGTCTTGGGTGAAAAGAACCACATTTAATAAATGGCATAATCATGTTAGAGGAGCACAAAGTCATTGGGTGCATTGACACAAGGCCCAAGCAGAACGGGGCCGGAAACAGGAAGCTGGGAAGGCAAAAGAGCTGCAAAAAGAGTCTAGGCCTCCCATGCGCCATGGGCAGAGGCTAACCGCTTGCCCTTAAGATCGGAGAGGAGAAAGGGGGCACCGTTGTCCCCAGTTCATCCGACACTTGGTGTTGGGCCTGAGTAGTGCAGTTGGGCAACAAAGGAAACAAAAAGGAAAGGAGGCTGAGGTGGAAGGGTCGTGTGAGTTCTAGGGCAACCTGGGCTGCATAGCAAGAACCCAAGACTAGAAGACCCTGAACAGGGGAGGACTCGCTCTCCGACAGGACAGTGGGCTCCTGCAGTGTGGTTTGGGAAGGGATGGACAAAAGAACTAGCGAGACTGCGCTGAGAGCCCGCCAACAGGCCCTTGCTGCGTGGACGCTTGATGCACGACAGACAGGTGGCATTTACGGCACTGGAGGGAAGGATGAACCTTTTCATAAGTTGGGCCAGGACAACTGCATTTATATGGGCACAAAGTGTTAACAAAAAGTAAGAAACTGTAGCTGGATGTGGTGGCAAACAAATGTAATCTTAGCACTCTGGGAAGCTGAGACAGGAGAATTGCACGTTCCAGCCCAGCAGAGACAATTTAGCAACTCAACAGTTCGGATCTAAAATGTCCCCCAAATACTCCTGTGTCCAGAGGCGGGACTTCAGAAGGCGACGGGGTCACAGAGTGCTATAGTCATCAGCAGAACCCATGGATGGGTTCGTGGCTGACGTGCCGCTGATGGGGGGAGCTGCTTGGGGGAGCTGCTTGGTCTCTGCTTCCTGGCTGCCATGGGTGAGCAGCTCTCCCCCACCCGGCCCTTCTGCCATGCTGCTCCTGCCCCGAGCAGCTAACCTCTGCCTGAACCCTCTGAAGCCGCGAGCCAGGCAATCCCTCCTCCTTTAGATTGTGCTGGTGAGGATTTTGTCCAGGCACTGGGGAAGTGACTCATAGAGAAATTTAGCAAGACTATCTTTCAAAATTAAAATAAATAAATAAAAAGTAGCTAAGGATGTAACCTCAGGGTGAAAGTTTTGAGTTCTATCACCATGTTGGCAAGAAAAATAAAAGAAAGAAAAAGACAGGCAGACAAGTAAGTAAGCAAAGAAAAGAGAGGAGAGAGCGACAGAGAGACAGAGACAGAGACAGAGACAGAAGCAGAGAAAAGGAAGGGGGGACCTCTGCTTTGAAACCTGTGCAAACACCAGTTTCACACAGATCAGGAATCTAAACTGGAGGCTGAGCCAGGACTGTGGATGCAGAGCCCTGGGTGGTTCTGCACTGCCGGCTCCGCCAGTCTGGTGTTAGAGTTGCTCTGTGGCGCCCTCGCCTTCCACCCCTGCCATGGCTATGGTGCGAGCCGGGTTCCTCCGCATAGACAAATGCACTTTGTGCACCACGCGCCCTTAGAAGGACGCTGGCATTTCCAGTTGCATCCCCTGCAGACTGAAAAGCCACAGAGAGGTGACATCCTGGGCGAGACAGCAGGTGGAACACTGCATCTGAGAGACTGAGGCAGGAGGATCGCAAGTTTGAGCCCAGCCCAAACAATTTAGTGAGACTGTACTCCTGTGCCCAGCAGTGACTGTGTCACTCTCGTCCTGCAGGACTTGGGGACTTTCTTCTCTGAGGGAGTTGCTGGGACTGTGTGCCAGGTCCCTGGGATGCTTTGGTCACAGGCCTTGGGACTCGAAATTGCCAGGTAAAAGTGACCCCCTGGGGCCCTGGGTGTGGCTCAGTGTGAGGTCCTAGGAGCAGCCTCAAAACTCCACTGCACGTGTGAGGAAAACAGCCCCTCTCCAGTCTCCCTCATTGAGACATTCTGCACCCCAGAAACAAAGGGGGGCCCCGCCAGCTTCTGGAGAGTTTGGTGTGAAGAATGCAGGGACAAGGATTTCCTTTATTTTTTGAGACAGGGCCTCACTACGTAGTGCAGGCTGGCCTTGAATTCTCTGTGTAGCCCAGGCTGGCCTCAAACTTGCAGCCATCCTCCTGCCTCAGCCTTCTGAGTGCTAGGATGACAGGCATGTGCCATCATGCCTGGTTTAGCTCTTTTTTTTTTTTTTTTTTGCGGCACCAGGGATTGAACTCACAACTTTGTGCCTCCCAGACAGGCGTTTAAACCACTGAGCCAAACTCCCGGCCCTGTTTTTGAGGCAGGGTCACACTATGTAGCTCAGGCCGGCCTCGCACTCGCGTTGTAGCCCAAGCCGGCCTCAAACTCACAATGCTCCTCCTACCTCAGCCTCCCGAGTGCTGGGATTAAAAGCGTGCGCTACCACGCTGGCTCAGCTCTTATATTTCTGCCCATCTCTTCTTCACAAATTGTCCAATAAATTATGTTTTCTCTGCTTGAATGAAACGCACCCAGTTCATACAGATTCGCTGTAGTCACCCCTTTATGATAAAGTGGCCTCCTTATTGTTGTAAAATTGTATCTTTTAATGTCACTTACTGTCCTTTGAGTTCTCCTTTGTCACTTTGTCTTAGTCACTTTCTTGTCACTGGGACACAATACCTGACACCCGTAATTTACAGGAGAAGTAGCTTTTGGCTCATGTTTCAGAACTCTCAGTCCTTCCATGACCACAAGCATGGTGGAAAGGGAGGAGCTGGGAGGCAGGGTCATCCGGCAGGACTTGCCCAGGCCCCGCCTCTTCCGCCAGGCCCCACCTCCTAATGGTGAGAAGGGAGGAGCCGGGGGACAGAACCATCCTGCAGACCACGCCCAAGTCCTGCCTCTTCTGGCCAGGCCCCGCCTCCTGACAGTGAGAAGGGAGGAGCCGGAAGGCAGAGGCACCCTACAGGCCCTGCCTCTTCCGACCAGGCCCCGCCTCCTAGTAGTGTGTAAGCCGGGTGACTCAGTGGCCTGCCAAAGGCCCGCTGTGATCACACAGGCTCAGGAAGGCTTAACACACTATGCTGTGTTTTCCAATCAGCTCGGTGTTCTTGGAACCAAAGGGGGCTGTAGCAAGCAGACAGGTCACTGGAGACTCTAGCCAAATGGAGGGCCAAGCAGAGGCCCTTGGCTTGGGGGTGGCCTGTGGGGCACAGGCTGGAGAGGGGTGTCTTCAGTAGCCGGTTCACTGGAATCGTGTCCATTTCAGCAACCAGGGGTGACCTGGAAGAAGACAGTCTAGAGCCTATGTCAAAGATTCTATGCCAAGCCAAGTGTGGTGGTGTGCCTTGTGGTCCCAGTGCTCTGGAGGCTGAAGCAGGAGGATCACCACAAATTCCAGGCCAGCCTGAACTACATAGCAGGACCCTGTCTCAAATAAAAAAACCAAACCAAACCAAAACAAATAAAATAAAATAAAATAAAACTAGTGTGGGTGAGTTAAAAAGTGACTGGTCGCTGGGGACTCCCACACTTCTAGGAGCTCAACCAGGTTCTCACATTAATCACCAGAAAAAAACCCTCCTGTTCCTCGGGCAGCAGGAGGGGAAAAGGAATCTGTGTGTGTGTGTGTGTGTTTGTGTCTGTGTGTGTCTGTTTTGAGACAGGGTCTCGCTATGCAGTTCAGGCTGGCCTTGAGCTCACTTTGTAGCCCAGGCTAGTCTTGAACTCACAATGATCCTCCTGCCTCAGCCTCCTCCTGCCTCAGCCTCCTGAGTGCTGGTATTACAGGTGTGCACCACCACGCCCAGCGAGGAATCTGTTTTTTTTTTTTTGTTTTTTTTTTTTGGTACCAGGGATTGAACTCACAACCTTGTACTTGGCAGGCAGGTGCTAAGCCACTGAGCTAAATCCCTGGTGAGGAATCTGTTTTTAAATAATCACATCTGGCTTTTCAAGCACTGAGCGTGTTCCCAAACACCTGCAATTCCGGTTATTTGGGAGGCTGAGGCAAGAGGATTGCAAATTCAAGGCCAGCCTGGGCTATACAGCTAAATACTACCTTAAAATTTAAAAAAAATACTAATTTAAAGTAACAGAGGTGTAACATGGTGGTAGAGTACCTCTGGGATCAGTCCCTGGCACCACAAAATAGTATAAGCAAGAAGAAAGTGGAGGCAAATATTAAAGTTTGGAGAGAAAAAATTCCACCATCCTAAAGTGTTTTACTCCATGCAATTATCCTTCAAGAGTGAAGGAGAAGCCGGGTGTGGTGGCGCACGCCTTTAATCCCAGCACTCAGGAGGCTGAGGTAGGAGGAGCATTGTGAGTTCGAGACCGGCTTGGGCTACAACGCTAGCGCAAGGCCGGCCTGAGCTACATAGTGCGACCCTGCCTCAAAAAACTAGGGCCAGGAGTTTGGCTCAGTGGCTTAAGCATCTGCCCTGGCAGGCGCAAGATTGCGAGTTCAACCCCCGGTGCCGAAGGAAAAAAAAAAGAGTGAAGGAGAAAAAAAAAACAATCAACAAACAAATATTGAGGAAATTTGTTGCCAATAGACTTGTCTTGCAATAAAAGTTCTTAGAAGTTCTTAGCCAGACATGGTGGTGCACATCTGCAATCCTAGCATGCTGGGAGGCTGAGGTAGGAAGATTTCAAGTTTGAGCCAAGCCAGGGCAACTTAGCAAGTTAGGCAAACTCTGTCTCAAAATAAAAAAGTAAAAATGGGCTGGGGATGTAGCTCAGTGTGAAGGCCCACCTGGGTTCAATCCCCAGTACTACAAAAGTACACAGATAAGTAAATTTTTAAAAATTTACCTGATATGCTAAGAAAGCAGAAAAAGGGAATCATACAGAATGTTCTATTAAAACCACAAAAGGCACAAAATATGGAAGGCACAAATGAGGTAGGAAAAAATAGAAAACAGTATCTCCCTGACAGCGGAGACGCGAGTGGGGACTGCATGCGTGTAGGCCCCTGCAAAATGCAAACAGAGACAGTTCATCAGAGTGGGTCCAGACAAAAACTGGGGGCTGGGGATATACAGCACAGTGGCATCAGTGCCTGCCTGGCAAGTGCAAGGTCCTGAGTTCGATTCCCGTACAAAAAAAAAAGACAAAAATCAGGAAGGACTTGGCTGAACATCTGATATAACCGGTGTCTGTGCCGTACACACTTCTCGGACTCCTGGAGAGCAACCAGCAGGAACGCCAGGGTCCTGGCACCAAACACATGCTCACGCATTTCCCAGAACGGTTTCAGACAGCAGCTCTCAGTCCACGATGGAACTAAACTAGGAATCAGTAACAAAAAGATAACTGGAAAGTCCCAAAATACATGGAGATTAAACATGTTCTCAATAATACATGGATCACCAAAGCGATCTCAAAAGAAATTTTAAAATACTTTGAAGTAGCTGGATGTGATCAGACGCAACTGTAATTCCAGCTCTCTGGGAGTCTGAGGCAGGAGGATCAGGCAACTTAACGGTTCAGTGAGATTCTATCTCAAAAGAAGACATAAAATAAAGCAGGTGTGGGCAGGGGATATAGCTCAGTGGCGTAAGTGCCTGCCGGGCAAGTGCAAGGTCCTGAGTTTAATACCCAGTACCAAGAAAAAAAAAAGATAGTAAAATAAACCAGGTGAATGCCTGTCATCTCAGCATTTGGGAGGCTGAGGCAGGAGGGTTGCAGCAAGTTTGGGGCCAGTCTGGGTTACATAGTGAGTTCAAGGCCAGTCTGAATTACACAGACAGATCCTTTTTCAAAAATAAAATAAAATAAATAGATGGAATGGGGATGTAGCTCAGTGTAGCTCATTGAACCCTGGGTTTGATTCCCAGTTAAAAAAAAATGAACAAACTGAAAATGAAAACACAACTTAGTAAAACTTTTGGGATGAAGTTTAGAGGGAAATTTACAGCATTAAGAGTGTATATTTAGAAAGGAAAGAGATCTAAAATGAATAATCTAGAGCCACGCCCAGCACTCGGGAGGCTGAGGTAGGAGGAGCATTGTGAGTTCGAGGCCGGCTTGGGCTACAACGCGAGCGTGAGGCCGGCCTGAGCTACATAGTGCGACCCTGCCTCAAAAAACCAGGGCTGGGAGTTTGGCTCAGTGGCTTAAGCACCTGCCTGGCAGGTGTGAGGTTGTGAGTTCCATCCTCCGTGCCAAAAACAAACAAAACAAACAAAACAAAACAAAACATTAAAATGAATAAGCTAAACCTCCACCTTAGGAAGCTACAAAAAAGAGCCAATTAAATCCAAAAGAAATGTATGAAAAGAAATAAGAAAAAGTAGAGCAGAAATCAATGAAATTGAAAATAGGAAATCAATAGAAAAAAATCAATGAAACTGAAAGCTGATCCTAATATAGCTGACGTTAATCAGCCCCTAGGCAACTAAGAGGGAAAAGGACCCAATTTAATATCAGAAATGAAGGACAAGGCATTGTGAGCAGCCTCGTGGACGCGAGGAGGATAACGAACAGCCACACACCCAGTAATCTGATAACCTCATGAAATAGACCCATTCCTTCAAAGGCACCACCTGCCAAAACTCACACAAGAAGAAATAATGTAATGAGCCTGTATCTGTAAGTAAATTGAATCAGCCTGCTTGGCAAGTGCAAGGTCCTGAGTTCGATTCCCAGTACCAAAAAGAAACACACACACACACACACACACAGACACACACAAATGATATGATCATCTAGACAGAAATTCAAAAGAATTAACAACAAAACTCCTAGTTCTAATAAATGATTATAGCAAGCTTGCAGGATACAAGGTTGATATACAAAGGTCAATTGCGTCCCCTATAGCAGCAATGAACAAGTAGAATTTAAAATGAAAAACACAATACATACACATGTACATATATATATAGTCTTTTTGAGACAGGGTCTTGCTATGCAGTTCAGGCTAGCATCGAGTTCACTTTGTAGCCCAGGCTGGTCTCAAATTCCCAATGATCCTCCTGCCTCAGCCTCCTGATTGCTGAGATTACAGGCGTGAGCCACCATACCCAGCTGCCAATACATTTATATTAACATCTCCCCCAAATTAAATAGATTTATTTAGGTATAAATTCAACAAAATAAGCCCAAGATGTACATGAGGTAAACTGAAAAACTCTGATGGAATAAATCAAATAATAAATCAGTGGTGAGAAATTCCACATTCACGACAGGCAGACTGACAGTGGTTGTCTTAGTTACTTTTCTCTCATCATTGAGACACAGTACGTGACACCCAAAATCAGGGAAGGGAAGGTTTATTTCTTACAGTTTTGGGGGTTTCAGTCCATATTCAGCTGGCTGCAAGGCAGGATGGCATGGGTGGGGGCAGCTGTTTATGGCCACCGCAAACAGCAAGCACTCACAGCAAAAAAGAGAAAAGACGCACCTTCTTCCCCACCCTTACACTGTATGCTGGCTCCACCCCTGGGCAGGTGCAGCACTCACACCACCAATCCCAGTGCCAGACAACAAATCAATCATGAACGCCAGACTCAGCCACGTCCATGATTACACGAGGCTTGGTTGGGGGGCGTCCAGACACAACTATAAAAGTGGTTAACATGTCCATTCTTCCCAGCTCCGTCTGCAGGTCCAGTGTGATCCCAACCCCAAACCCAGCAAATTAGGGAGTGTGTGCTGACAAACTGATCTTCAGGTTTACAGGGAGAGAGAAAAGGTGTGGAAGGGCCAACTTAATATTGAAGAATTAGAAGAAAGTTGTGGGAGCAACTCTGTCTAATTTCAAAACCATGTGGTCGTAAAAGGGAAATTAAAATTTTAAATAAAAGCCTGCCAAGAATGGCCACGAGGACCAGGCGGACATGTCTGTGTCCACACAAACCTTTGTGTAACCCAAGCTTGTGTAACTGATGGCCTTGCAATGTAACTTGAGATGTTTAAACTCCCTCAGCAATCCGTGATGTCACCCAACCCTCCAATCATAATGTGCTAAATCTACCTTTGTACCTCCTGCTTGCTCTCCCTATAAAGGCCCCAAAACCCCACTGGGCAGGGCTGACTCTTTGGGAGAGATCCCAGTCAAGCCCACCAGTGTAATAAACTGCCTCCTAAACCTCCTCAGTGCTGCTTCTTCCCATGTTTGGTCCATTTTCTGTAACAGTACTAGCTGAAGAAAATGCTAAGGACTGGGAATAACTCAGTGCTGGGGTGTTTGCCTAAGGGGCCTCTGACTTGATCCCTGGTGCTGCAAGAAAGGAAAAGGAAAAAGAAAAAGAAAAGGCAAACTGATCAAGACAACAGAATCACCTTGGAATAGACCACATAATATAGTCTGCCGATCTTTATGCAGAAAAACATTCTTTTCAACAGGTGACAAAGGGACAGCTGAACATCAACCCACAGAAAAATGAATCCAGATGCAGACCTCACACCTGTCATGGAAATGAACTCAGAATGGGTCACAGACCTCAGTGCCAAGGACGAGAGTACAAATCCTAGACAGTGACGTTGGAAACAGCTAGGGGCTCTTGGGTCGACAATGACTTTCTAGATACAATGCCAAAAGCATGATCCATAAAAGGAAGAATCAATAATTTGGACATCAATGAAATAGAAAAGGTGCGATCTTCAAAAGATGCAGTTGAGAGAATGAAAAGAGAAGCGGCAGCCTGGGAGGAGATATTTGCGACAGGAGGCTATGAGCATTAAGGTGGCAGGTGGCAGTTTGGTTGCACTGGTGGAGCGCGCTGGCTGGGTGGCTTGTGGAGGGATGACCTTGGGGACTGACTATGTCTGGTCCCTGGCCCCTTCTCCTTTGGCAGTGTCAAGCAGCCTTGCTCCTCATGCCCTCCCACCATTCTGCTCCTGCCTTGGAGGAACCATGGGCTGAAGAAACCTCTCCTCAGTAAGGTGTGGTGGGGGATACTATGTCCCAGCAGCAGGAAAGCTGACTGATACCAAGACAGAGCCGACCAAAGACATCTATTCAAAATATACACAGAACTCTTCTTTTTCGGCTTCCTTCAACACAGGGGTTCCCTCTGTAGCCCAGGCTAGCCTCCAATTTCAGATCCTCCTCGTGCATGCCACCATGTCTGGAACAAAGAACTCTTAAAACTCAGCAAGAGGACGGCAAGCACCTGATTACAAAATAAGCCAAAGATCTTAATGGACACCTTGCCAAAGCAGACAGAGATGGCAAATAAGTATGCAAAGAGAAGCTGCACATAATATGGCATCATGGAAATTCACGTTAAAACAGTGAAGCCACCATGGCAGCACACACCTGGAATCCCACTGCCTGGGAGGCTGAGGCAGGAGGATCACAAGTTCAAGTCCAGCCTGAGCAACTTAACAATCTAGCAAGACCCTGTCTCAATATAAAAAATAGAAAGGGCCGGGGATGTAGCTCAGCGTGAACACCCTGGGTCCAATTCCTAGTAGCACAAAAAAGAAACAAAGTTCGGGTTTCCCGGGGGAGTTAGTTTCTGGCCACGCCCGGGTCGTGCCGGGGCAGCGGGATCGTTCCACGCGACACTGCGAGGCGACTTCCGAGCGCGATCGCAGTACCGCGGAAGCTGCAACCAGTCTTCCAGGGAGGGGACGCGTCGCCACGAGCCCCTCACGGTGCGCCCCGTCGCCCTCGACACCCTCTGCGGCAGCTCCGGGTCCTCTGGCCTGAGAGTCTGCAGTTGCGCCATCCTGGCCGCCTCGATGTCCTGAGCCCACGCGACGCGTTAGCCTGTGGTGGCCGTGGTCTCGCGGGGCCGGCCCGATGACTGAGGTGGAAGAGGATGCCGTCGTGCGCCTAGAGCCTGCCTTTCCGAGAGAGCTCGGACCGGCAAAGTTACCGGGGGAAGAGGACTCCGCGGTCGCCACAGACAACAGCGACAGCCGGCGAGGACGTGGGAGGCAGCAGGGGGCGGGAGCGGGAGGAGCACCTGCGGGGTCGCGGCCAGGCGCCTTCTAGTGCAACACGCTTTGACTTAGGTCACACTGTACCCTTAGATCGGCCGTGCGTGTCACTGCGCATTGGCCTAAACCCACAGAACGTCCGGCACTCTGACCTGATGGGAATCCACACGACGGACCCTGGGTGACAGCGGTGTGCCAACGCGGAGTCACCAAGTTGCCTCAATGTCCCACGCTGCCGGGGCAGGGGAGGGTGCGAGAATTCCCTCAGTCTCCCTGCGAATCTAATGCCACTCTAAAGAGGCCCTCACCCTGCGTGGGGGCGGGGGGGGGGATCCGAGGAAACAGCTACCTGGGTGGAGCTCCGGGTAGAGTCTTGGCAGAAGGGAGCGATTCGAGACCACTGCCCAAATAACCAGCCCAGAAAGGGCCTCGAGATATTTCAAAAACTAAAAAATAACAGAGGCTACATCCTTGGAACAGAAAATTGATGACAGAATGGAAAGGTCTACCTTCATAATTTAGAATTCCCTCTAAAAAAAAAACTTCAGTCATAAACAAAGCCAGACATGGGGTTGCATGTTTGTAATCCCAAAACTCTGGGAGACTGAGGCAGGAGGATCCCAAATGCCTGCCCAATTTGGGCAATTTAGTGAGATCCTGTCTCGTAATAGAAAAATTAAAAAGGGAAAGGGACGTAACTCAGTACAAAGGCCCTGGGTTCAATCACCAGTACAACAAAAAGAAAAAGAAAACGTTGCAAAATATCTAGAAAACAGGAAGGTTGAGGACATAGAAAGTAGCAAGTCAGAATACAGATAAGCCAATTAATAAATCAGTCCTAAAACTGATTCTTTAAGAACACAAAACCAAAGGTGGGCATGATGGTGCACACCTGTAATCCCAGCACTCGGGAGATGGAGGCAGGAGGATCACCATGAGTTTGAGGCCACCCTGGGCTACAGAATAAGTTCAAGGCCAGCCTGAACTACAAAAACACCACAGAAAGAAAGTTAGTGGCACAAGAGGTTTAAATGTATTCTTTAAACTGACAGAGAACTAAAGATAACAAAGTATAGCAGAGGTGATGTGTTGGTGAATTCCAAACCACCCCTGGAACCCCATAGATGCGGAGAGAAACTCATCCTGCAACTAAGATCTACTCTTCTGTGTTTTGTGTATAAGTTGACTCTCTCAGAGTTGAAAACCACTTATAAGTGAAACTTCACCTTATGATGCCTATAGAACTATTTTCCAATTCCAGGTCAAGAGGAGGAAGACTAGGTGTTATGGTTTGTGGCTGCATATCCTCCCAAAGCCTCATGCAGGCATGGGGGTAGGCTTCTAGAGTTTGTGATTGATTCATAGTCCAATGCTGGGAGATTACGATGTGAGTGCTACACCCACCCTAGGATGGGTAGCCTACATACAGTATAAGGGACAGAAAGAATCCTCTCTCTGTGCTCCTCCCTTTTTGCTCTTGCTGCTTTTGCTGTCTTCCGCTGTCATGCACTGTTGCTCCTCTGCCATATGCCACCCTGCCTTGGAGCTGGCTGAGTATGGACTGAACCTCCACAAACTGTAAGTTAAATAAACCTTTCCTCCTTTAACTGTGGGTGTCAGGTATTTTGTCTCAGCAACACGAGAAAAGTAGCCAAGACATTAGGATTACATTTCCCTCCCACAAGGTCAGTTTGTTGACTCAAATGCCATTTGGAAGAACATTCTTACCATGAAGTTTCCAATGCATCTTTTTTCTTCCACACCATAAACCAGTGAAACTGGGATTTCACTTTGCTTCTTCCTTTGTTGTTTGTTTTTTGAGACAGGGTCTTGCTATGTAATCCAGGCTGGCCTCAGACTCATAGCTATCCTCCTGCCTCTGCCTCCCATGTGCTGGGATTACAGGCCTGCACCACCACACCTGGCTGTTTCTTATTTTGACCAGTTCTTTTTCATATGCTTTTTTTCCCCTGATGTTTCTAATTGTTTTTATTTTCTTATACTATTTATCATCATCATATCCAGCTTCTTTAAACTCCCAATCACATTATCTAATAAGTTGAGTTGATGTCCACACACTTAAAACAAGTGTTTTTAATTCTTGGATGCCTCTTTTCCAGAGCCTACCATCTGCCTCTCACTGGGACTTCTGCTCAGCTGGTGTCCCTGGATTTCCTTGTTTCTGCTTTCCTGGTGTAGATCCCCTGTTGAGGATCCCACAGCTTCCTTCTTCTTGGTTCACACCATTTTTCTGCTACAGAACATCCTCAAGTAACTTTCTCAGAAATCATATACCTTGATTAATTTTCTCTTGTTGCTAAGACAAAATACCTGACACCCAAAGTTAAAGGAGGAAAGGTTTATTTGGCTCACAGTTTGCAGAGGTTTCAGTCCATAGTCGGCTGCCTCCAAGGTGGGGCGGCATGGCAGAAGGGCATGGCAGGGGAGAAACAGTTCATGGTGGGCAGAAACAGCAAAGTAATGAATCGGCAAGCAAGAAGCGACAATAGCACCCCTCTTTCTGTCTCTTATATTCTATCTGGGCTACACGCCCTTGGGGTGGGTAGCACTCACCCAGGTGGGCCTTCCCATTACACTCAGAACTGTGCAAACCAATCAGTGGACTAATCTAGTACCACACAGTCTAGATCCAGTCACCCATGAAAAGCCCCACTTATGACTGCATGAGGCTTTGGGGGGACATCTAGACACAAGCCATAATAGCATAGTCGATTGGTACATTTACTTAGCACTTGTATATTAAAAGTATTTTTATTCTATTGTCTAACTCGGTAGGGGTTTTGGCTGGTATAGGATTCTATATTGAAAATCATTTCCCTTGAATTTTGAAAGCATTACAATAATCATCTTCTTCTCTTGAAACACAAGAATTTCTCAGAACTCCACTGCTTCTTATTGCTCACTGTCCAGTGTTGTTATGAAATCTACTGCTATTCTGATACCTGGTCTTCTTTCTGTTTTAATTTCTAAAAAGTCTTGTTGCTTGCTTGACTTGCTAGATCAACTCTCAAAGTCCTTACATTTTCTCTCATATTTTTTGTCTCTGCTGTTGTGCTGTATTTTCTGGATAGCTTCTTCAGTTTTATTTTATAAAATTTTTGTTGGAATTTGAGCTACAATAATTATTTTTGGCAGTGCTGGGGACTAACCCTGGGATCTTGCACATGCTAGGCAAGCACTCCCCACCTTGAGCTCCAACCTCAGTCCAGTAAGCGTATTTTAATTTCTAAGAATTCTTTCTTGTTCTCGGATTGTTCTTTTTACACAGTATTCTGCTCTTGTTTTATGGATACAATATTTTATTTCAGTTTTTAAATATACTAATTTAAAATGTTTTCATATATGCTCTGTATTTTCTAGAGTTCCAAGTTCATTTTTTTCTGTGCTCATCTAGACTGTTTTTCAAGTTGAAGGCTTTCTTCCCATTTCTGACAACCCTCACTGGTGGGCTTGTATCCAGTAAAGAATGGCTGGAGCTGGGCGTGGTGGCACACACCAGTAATGCCAGCACTCGGGAGGCTGAGGCAGGATCGTTGTGAGTTCAAGGCCAGCCTGGGTTATACAAAGTGAGCTGAAGGCCAGCCTGAACTGCATAGTGAGACCCTATCTTGAAAAAAGAAAAAAAGCTGCAAAGCTATTGTGGATTGATTTTACATGCTTTTGGGCAGATGGGTCTATTTCGCTGCCATGGCTGTCCTGTATGCTGAGCAGGGGCTGTGGACCGTGGACCGTGGACCGTGGGTCACGCCCCCACAGGCCAGGATGAGGGAGAAGCTGCTCAGGGCCGGTGAGTGTTCGTGCTGGAGTCCTAGCTCTCCATGAACTTCATACTCCCTTTCCTCCTGTCCTCTCCTCTCCTCCACTCCCCTTCCCTCCCCTCTACTCCCCTCCCCTCCCCTCCTCTCCCTTCCCCTCCCCTCTCTGCGCTCTCACTCTCACCTTCTTATTCTGGATGACAGGCGTGCACCATCAGGGTCGGCAAGGGCGCCCAGGCGGCCTCTCCAAGCCTCATTCCCTGCGACCGTCCAGCCGCATGGCCTCCTTATTAGTCCCCAACCTGTCAGGCACAGTCCCTCCTCGGGACCTTGAACTCGCCCGAAATGTTCTTTCCCTGGAGGGCAAAGGCGGTGGGTATCCGGAGTCCTCCGCTGTGTATTGGTCACACTGTATCTATCTGGATGTTCAGCAGGAATCGTCCCCCAAAAAATGGCATGGTCTGAGCCTGGCTCGGCGCCTGGCACATGCAGGTGTTCAGTAAAGAAATGGGATGCCCATGCCAACCCGGAAGGATCCTTGTTAAGTACACCACGGGCACGAGAGGCCCTGGGTGTATCGGGTGCTGACTGGTATCAGGGAAGGTCGCCTTAACATGCATTCCTGTCCCGAGCACCCTATTGGCCCAAACTCTTCTCGTGCTCTCAAGATTTTCCCAAAACATAACAGCTGGACATTAGCTCTAAGTCACCCCTTCCGGAAGGTGACCTGCTGGGTCTCGGCTCCCAAACTGTGTCTCGCAAGCCGTGCCGAGCCCCGCGTCCTCCGTGATCCCCCTGTTCATCTGCACACCTCCGCCGAGCCACCTGCTTGAAGTGACTGGTCGCACCCGCTTCCCACGCCCGATTTTCGCGAGGACAGTTTGTTCCCGCCCCTGGGGGAGTGTAGCGTCTGGTAGCTCGCGTAAAAGATGCCACCGCTGTGCCTCTTAAACCAAGTCCCTGGCTGGAACACGTCGGGCTCCAGGGCAGGCGTCTTCGCTGCTACCACCAAAGGCGGTGATGGTGACAAAACGCACAGGCAGGGCGACGCGTGTGGCAGCGTACTGGGTACGTTCGTGGACGGCTGGTCAGCCACTCGGCAGGCTGCGCACACAGCAGTCCCGGGCTGAAGCCTCCGTGTTGCCCACCGGCCGCGAGGGCCCTTTAATCCTTAACATTCAAATTCCGCCCACTAAACCAGCTTCTCGGTGCCCAAACCGCCCCTGGTCCCCAAATGACGGCCGACGGCAACCAATCGGCAGCTGGACAGGAGTCCGCCCCCTTTTCCCTCGCCCAAACAGACAAGAACTCTCGCCAATGGAGGGTGCCTCTGTCGAGACTCCGCCTCAACCCGGCCGCGACAGCCAATGGAGGGCAGGCTCGCAGCAGCGCCGAAGGCGGGGCGCGGGTGCGCAGGTGCAGCAGCGCGCAGGCTGGCCGGGAGGGCGGGGCCCGACGTCGGCCGTGCGGGGTCCCGGCGTCGGCGGCGCGCGCGCTCCCTCCTCTCGGAGAGAGGGCTGTGGTAAAAGCCGTCCGGAAAATGGCCGCCGCCGCCGCTGCCGCGCCGAGCGGAGGAGGAGGAGGAGGCGAGGAAGAGAGACTGTGAGTGGGACCGCCGCAGCCGCGGGCGGGGACCCTTGCCGGGGGGCGGGAGGTAGGGGCGGGACGTGGCGCGGGAGGGGCCCGCAGGGTCGGGCGACAAGGCTGGCGGATGGCGTCCCTCCTCTCTACCCTCCCCCTCCCTCCGGTGGCGGCTCTCCCCTCGGCTCGTCACCCGCGCTCGCAGGTGAACGTCCTCGGCGCGGTCGCCCCGTGCCACCGGCGCCGCCCGCTCTCTGCGCGCATCCCAGCACCGGCCCCGCGGGCGCCCCTGTCGCCGGGGCTTCGCCGGCCGGGCTGCGCGCGCTCCTGCTCTTCTTGGGGCTTCGGGCCGCGGCGCCGTCGCGCGCCCGCGGCCCCGGCCTCTCCCTGGATCGCGCTCTCCCCGCTCCCTCCCTCGCGCGCCCCCTCTCCCGTTACTCGGCCCCCCCACCGGCGCGCGTGCGCAGTCCGCCTCCCGTCGGGAGAGTGCGCCACAAGGGCTCTTGCGCGCTCACCCCCATCTCCGGACTCTGCCTCCCCCTTCTCGCCCGTTCCATGACTTTCTGCCCCCGCTGCGAGCGGGCTGGTCTGCTAGCTCCTTCCCTGGGGTAGCGGGAGCCGGTCGCTGGGGGTGATTGTCCCCCGCCGAAAGGAGCAGATGCCGTGTGCCTAGGTCCCACAGCTCATCTTATAGAGCTGGTTCTGCTCCCATCAGGACCTGAGGGCTGGGGATCGTGCGTCCAACGGCACCTGAGGCTCCGAGTCGAGAGCGTGCCCCCTGGTGCGCAGAGGTTCTTGGGGTGCCGTGCCTTTGGAATCCGAGCGCCCTCCCATCCCCCCCACCCCCGCCGGCGATCTTCCAGTTACATAAGTGGAGTGGGACATAGTATGTGACGGGCTTGCCTCGTCCTGGAGCGCTCAGGACCACCGGGACCAGAATGGGCGAGCTCGTCGCATCGCCACTGTGACTTCTGTCAGTTAGCTCTGAAAGTTTATTCTCTTTTTACTTTAGTTATAACTGAATCACTCCAACTAAAACTCAGGTGACTTTTATGGAGTCGTGGCAGTGTTTCTGTGGCCTATCCCTAAAGAGTTAAGGTCACTGTCAAGAGTCTGAAAAGGTTGCTCTCACGAGGGAGACCCTTCCCAGCCTAACTGAATGTGGACCCCCCCCCCGCCCCCTCAGGGGGGAACAGCTTGCTGGGAATACCTCCGTGCGGTGGCTTCCGTTGTGAGCGTGTTCGGGTGTGGGTTGGTCACGGCAGAAGTGGGTCCTACCACAAAATTGATATTCCTGACTCATGGTCAGGCAGATGTGTGCTTCTGGTTATTTTTCCAGGAACACAACAAATGAGCTTTGCCGAGCTGTTTGCACGTTGTACTCCTGATGTTCGAGATCGTTGGCCCAAAGTCTGATGTGACAGGATCAAATTCAGGGGGTGGTTGGTGACTGTGGCACCAAATGTCCTGGTACGTAATGTTAAGTGCCTGAGATGTTGTCGGACTCACAAGTTTTCGATGTTTTGTTATACCATAACAATAAAGCACATTTGGGCTTAGGTAGTAAAGTGACACTAATAAGCAATTACTACTCGAGAGGAGAATTTTGGGTTTTGTGGCTGGAATTTTCATCCAGATTTCAGCAGTTTCATTTAGTAGCAAGATTAAACTGACCTCTTGGGCCTTTCGAAATATGCTGGGTCTTTATAAAAAGACAGGTCTGGGTTTTTTAGGTCTTTCGGGAATTTCCACCAGGCATTTAGGGAAATGGGCTTAGTTATGGGCTTTTCAGGATTGCTACTTCAAATCCCAGTAAAGAAGCCTAGGAAAGTCTTTTATTTTCTTACCTGGTTACAACAGAACCTTAAAAAGCACAATCAATCTGGCAGGAGAACGGTTGATTAGAGTAAAGTAAGTTGTCGTAGATCACTTGGTGGCAGGTCAACCAGGTGACTGTCACTGGGATGCACTCAAGTGTGCACACATGCGCATGTCACCAGATGGGGTTCCCAGAGTTGTACATCTGAGCCAGATGCTGGACGAGTGGAGGTCTCTGCTTTGTTTGTGACGTGCCCTTCCCAGTACCCTTGAATCAGTGTGGGCAGCTTCCAGAGTACAAGTTCCCCTCACAGTACCTGTGGCTGACCTTGGTGGCATCTAAAGCCAACAAGTCCCTGCAGCTGGAAGAAACTATGTATGGTTTTCTTGCTAGTACTGGCCTGTCACCCTGTCCTATTTCTTGTTATTAAAATTTTGCCCTAGCCAGGGAAGGTGGCACACACCTGTAATCCCAACACTCGGGAGGCTGAGGCAGGAGGATGGCTGTGAGTTCGAGGCCAGCCTGAACTGCATAGCAAGGTCCTGTCTCAAAAAGATAAAAAAATAGTAACAATAAATAAATAAAATTTTGCCCTGAGTGCTTTACACGTAGAATACCATGTCTTTGTTTCATCTGGTCAGAAACACTCCGTGTAGTCATCTCTACTCCACTCGGACCCCAGTGGATGTGGAAGGCTCCCGTACAACTTTGCATTCTGTGTTTCCATGTTTGTAGCCTCTAGCCAGAGCTACCTCCCCTGCCTCCCTGCCCCTGTGGACCTAATCTAATGGGGCAGGGAGCAGGCTGCGGAGTTTGAAAGAAAACCTGGCTTCGTGAGTCCAGTAAGACTTGTGCCCTCCGGAAAGTGCCTTCTCCTGTGTGGAGACTGCCCAGGAGCACATTTCTTGAGCCTGCAATAAAGAACAGCAGAGGTAAACTTGTTCACCAGAGTTCTCCTGCAACCAGGGCCATTTGCGTGAAGAGTGACTTGCTCTGGAACCCACAATCTTCTACGAAGGTGGCTATCAGTGGAGATCTTGTAACTGGACAAGAGCAGTTTGTCCCCAGGCCACCAAGTTCCCCCTGGGGAGAAAACGGTGGGCGCTGCAGTGGCGCAAGGGTAGAGAGCTGTCCTGGCCAGCGCGTTGGAGGCATGTGCCAGGCACCTGCTGCGTTCCCACCCTCTGCCCTGGTGCCATCTGTGCGGACCAGGCAGACGCAGTCCTTGCGCTGGGTAGAGTGCTGCTGCTGTTCCCCGGAAGGACCTCACCTCAGCTTCCCCTCGGGCCCTTCCGGCCACACTGCAGCCAGCCAGCCTCGGAGGCCCCGTCCATGGTGCCCTCTGCCTCCGGCTCACTCGCACCTTCCCTGTTATCACTGTCCATGTCTTGAAGGGTCCTTCCCTCATCGAGAGTTTGACTTGCGCAGCAACGCTTGGCCGCCTGGCCCCTCCGCTCTGATGGAGGTGTAGCGTGTGGGGGACCGAGTGTGAGCAGAGCCTTGGGGGGGCGGGCAGCAGCCCCACACCCATGCCAAGGGCAGGCGGAAGTGCTCTGGTAGAGTAAGGCCTCAACCTGTTTCATGGCTGAATGTGTGCATGGATGTGTGCTTACCGTCGTGTGCAGCTGTACTGCGGCTGCCACAGCTGTCCAGTGGGACCAGGCCTCGGGGAGGGGGCGCCTGTCTCCTTGCCTAAGGGGGTGCTAGGTAGATTTGGGCTTCTGCCTAGCTGTACTCATTCCCTGACTTCCCCTGCCCCCATGAAATCTTGAGTTAATTAAGAATCTCAAACTTTCAGAGCTGGAAGGAATCTTAGTCCAGCTCCCTCAGTTTACAAGTAAAGCAATTTGCGACCTCGAGAAAATGCGACTTTTCCAGGGCCTCCTAGCCAGGCTGCCGGTGAGATTTTTACTCTACTGTGTAGGTAACCAAGAAACATGGTTAGCGGCTGGGATGGTGAAGCAGTCTACGGCTTGGCTCTTTGTTTAAGGGGATTAGGGGAATTGTGAGGCTTCACTGAGCCTCAAAAGATAATTCTGGGTACCAACTAGGCAGCTGTTGCCTGGCCATAAAGGAAACAGCTGGGGCTGCCCTTCCTGGATTAAATCGCACGCATCATTGCCAGTATTCCTAGGTATATATTCTACGCTTTTGTTTTTAGTCTAAAGCTGAAAGTGCTGCTGTTGGGCCAGCAAGGTATCAGAGATTAGCGAATATGAAACAGTTCAGGTTTTAACAAGGAAATGATAGTTATCTTAATGACAAAAATCCTTTTGAACATGTGTTCAAAAACAAAAGAGAAACAATCAAACTAATAACTCAGTTCATTGGCGTTGGCTGTGGAGATCTGCTGCTCTGCGAAGCTTAGCCGTGACTGCCCTGAAATAGCCGCGTGTGCGTATTTTGGAGCGTGGCGTTGGATCTCCCTGGGCACCTGGTTTCCCTGGGCGCTTTGTTTCTCGCAGGGTTAAATCCCCTACTTTGTAACTTCAGCTGCTTGCTGACGAAGGGAGGCTTTGCCTCTGGATTGTGCGTGCTTGCTTTTGGGGATGGTATTTTGTTGTCATGTGTTATCTTGAATGCATATTCTTTCCCTGAGTATTTCTGTATGACATGGTGGAAGAAATACTACTTGCCAGAAATCAGCGCTCACGGTATGGTTTGTCATGTCATTGTGTCCCCCAGAGGTGACAGGACCTGTGATAGTGTCCATGTGAACCAGCATGAGTCTTTATTTTAGCACCGTGTATTATGTGCCAGTAATTTGCGGTTTCTCCTTTGTTTCTAGCTAGGTGAGCTGGGAAATAACATAGTGCTTTGTCTATCTGTTTATCTTCAAAATGTCCCAAATAGCCCTGGGAAAAAGGTCATGCAGCTCAATGGGGGCTTTCAACTTACAATTTTCTTTGTTTTAGGCTCCATAAAAATACAGACTCACCAGTTCCTGCTTTGATGTGACATGTGACTCCCCAGAATACACCTTGCTTCTGTAGACCAGCTCCAACAGGATTCCATGGTAGCTGGGATGTTAGGGCTCAGGTAAGTAACCTTCCTTTTTTTTTTTTTTAGTATATGTCCTGGTTTGGCAATCTGTTTTTAAAAAAACAAAAAGGAAAAAAAAAGATATTCTACTCTTGGACAGTATAAAAGTACCCCAAAGACTAAAGACATAACTGTGCCAAACTGTGCCATATAATAAAAAAAAGTCACTTCCCTGAGCCCTGAAAGGTCCATTTGGGGAGAGTTACTCGATAGCCACAGCTCGAGCTGGGGGCGGGCGTCAGATGAGAGCTGGAACTGGTGACCCGCAGCGTCAGGTCCCCTGGGAGCGAGTGGTCCCGAGCGGCCCTCAGCGCACTGCCATGCTTGCTCTGCTTTGAGGACTGCCTGCCTGAGCCCTGGGAGCCACTCGAGGCCCATAGGACGCCCTCTGGAGAGCTGTCCTAGGATGGTGGAGGCCTCGGCTAGTGGTGCTTTCCGCACTCCTCCCGGGGAGACCCAGGAGAATGCCGTCCGGCTCTTGCGGCCTAGAGCAGAATGGGTGCTTTCTAAACAAGCTGGCGCCCCAGGCCGTTCTAGGCCTGACCCTCGGGTGCCATATCAGGTGCACTTTGGATGACTTTGGTACCATTAGGTAGACTGCAGTTTTGCAACAAGGAATTGTTCCTTGTTTTTCAACCATCAGGCTCATTATCTCAGGCTTTTTCTTTCTAGATCTGTGGTCACTCCATATTTGATATCTGATGCCTGGATTTCAAAAATGTTGTGTGGTAAAGCAGTGTTCTGATTGAATTTTCCCATTTCTTTCAGTACAAAAGTCTTGAGTTTTTGCATATGCCACATTGTGACTCCGCCTGAGACCCCAAGTGGCACTTGGTCGTGTTTCTGCTGTGATTTCTGCCACCTTGTGTGAAGTTGCTGTAGATACCCAGGATAGGCGGTCTGTCCCGAGATCGAGGGGGTAGGGGGTGATAGGAGGTAAGAGAAGAGATGCAGAGGATCACACTGCCCCCGAGCCCAAGTCCTGGTCTGCTCCTGAGCATGTGACTCAAATTGTCGTCCCTTTCCCGCTGCGGGGTATGCCCCGCACTGACTGGCTGACAGGAAGTTCTTTGTATTCCACGTATTTACACTGGTGGGAGGTGGACTGCGGTGCTTTGTACGCTGTCTTGGAACAGTGAGCAGCTCTCTGCCGGGGCACTAGGCACTGAGGGGGCTTGTGGTGGGGTTTTTTTTGTTTTTGTTTTTTTCTTTTTGGGCTTATGTTTTAATAGCCTTTCTCAGGTTGCTGATGGATTTAGAAGCTATGCGAGTTTCTCCTAAGAAATGTAGAAAGGAAAAAAGATTTAAAAAGAGGGCCGGAGCTGGGCGTGGTGGCGCATGCCTTTAATCCCAGCACTCAGGAAGCTGAGGTAGGAGGAGCGTTGTGAGTTCGAGGCCAGCTTGGGCTACAACGCGAGCACAAGGCCGGCCTGAGCTACATAGTGCGACCCTGCCTCCAAAAAACCAGGGCTGGGAGTTTGGCTCAATGGCTTAAGCGCCTGTCTGGCAGGTGTGAGGTTGTGAGTTCGATCCCTAGTGCCACAAAAAAAAATAATAATAATAAAATAAAAATAAAAAGAGGGCTGGGGATTTAGCTCAGCAGCATAGTTCCTGCCTGGCAAGCGCAAGGTCCTGAGTTCGATTCCAGGTACCCAAAAAAAAAAAAAAAGGAAAAAAAGTCTCCACTACTTTTTATTTTGGTGCTGGGAATCGAACTCAGGGCCTTGCGCTTACCAGCAAGCGCTGTGCCACTGAGCTATATTCGTGGCTTTCCATTATTTTTGAAGGAGGTCATTTTACCACAAAGGTTGAACTTATCTTCATTAGATAAATGCTTAATATCTTAGTTTTTTTGTTTTTAAAAATCATTACAAAAATAATGTATGCTTTTATAGAAAAACTTTATCAAATAAAAAAATGAAGGCTCCCCTTTGCTGTCCACTCGCACTACCGTTAATAGCTGAACGTAGGTCTTCTCAGTCTTGTAAGACTGTGAGGGTGCGTGCTTTTTGTGTTTTTGACAGCTGGGATGGTGTTACGCATGATCCACGTGTCTCCACCTTGTGTATTTATCCCTTGTTTCTTTCAGTAGCAGTGTAGCCTGTGCTGACTTCCTGTCGTGTGTTCTGCCACCGCCCTCTTGGTTCTCCCAGCTCCTGACTGTGGACAGTCATGAGAGGTTGAGCTCCCTCACCAGCCGCTCAGTCGGAAGCCTGGCCTCCTGGCCTCTGCTTGCTCTGGTACTGCGCCACCCGCTTCCTCAGTGGCTATCCCAGCTCCCACAGCAGGCTGAGGAAGGGCCAGTTGCTCAGACTTCCCCACAATGGGTATCCATCTTCCAAAACAGTGCTTCTTGGGTTACCACTGGGCCTCGGTAATCATTGACTGTTTGTGCTCGGTCTTTGTGAATTGCCTGACCGTGGTCTGCATCGATGATTCCATCAGGATATTTCTTTTGAAATTGATTTGTAGAAGGCTGGGGATTTAGCTCAGCAGCATAAGCACCTGCCTAGCAAGTGTGAGGTTGTGTGAGTTCGATCCCCAGTAACAAAAAAAAAAAAGAAAGAAAGAAAGAAATTGATTTGTAGGAACTGTTAATGGATTAAGGATAGTAACTCTTTGTCATCATGCAGATGGTTTTCCTACTTTATTATGTCTTTCTGATGTGTAAAATTTCTGTTATGATTTGTTAACTTTTTCACTTAAACGGTATGGTACTTTCTTACTCTTGGAATGAGTTAATATTCATCTTTTTCCTACAACAAATGGGACGCTGGACTGTATTTATACATGCATGTTTAGTGCATACAGAAGAGTCTCACGGGTGAATACTTGTTCTTGTGTTTCACCTTGGCATGCATGCTCCCCGGAGCCCAGTTAGGTAGGTGTCTTCACCAGGTGGCAGACTGGCCATTTCCAGTCTTCACCTTTAGCAAACGCTGCCTTCTTTACATGAACAGAGTATTGCTTCAACTTTTCCTGTTTTTTCTACCAAGTTGCCTCTGCTTTCTGAAACTTTTCACCATGGGGCTTGGTGCAGGCTCTTGTGGGACAGCCCTTCGTCCTCCCTGCTGGCCTTCCCTCAGGCGTATGTTTCGGCGGGGCTCCGTTCTCCTTACAGAGAGGCTCAAGAAGATTCCATGGCTTCACAAAAGTAGGTTCACCCCTAACCGGGAGAAACTTGGAGTGTGGGTTTTTAAGTCTGATGAGTAAGTTCAAGCTTTAGGGTGGACTGTGACATCAGCATTATTTGTTTTCCAACTTGTGTAATTGCAGACTGATTTTTATCTTGAATTATAATGGTAACTTCTGTTGAAATGGTTCTGTATTCAGCTAGCTTCATTGTGATGGAATAAAAGTTGCACACTGATGAAAATCATTAATTTTCTGTGATGATTTTGAAGCTTTTCTGTAATAGCTGATAAAAATAAAGACATATTTTGGTGAATATTTTCTTAGGGTAGTAAGTATGATTTGTGTACCTTGCAACATTAAAATCAAGCAAATATCATCACAACAATTTTGATCAGGATTGAAAATATTTTTACTTAAGGTATATAGTGAAAAACTTAGGATTGAGATAAAAACTTCTTGTATAAGGGTGGGGTTTTAGATGAGTTCTTTTTTTTCCCCATTGAGACAGGGTCTGTCTTTGCAGTTCAGGCTAGCCTCGAACTCATTTTGTAGCCCAGGCTGGTCTCAAACTCGTAGCAATCCTCCTGCCTCAGCCTCCCAAGTGCTGGGATTATAGGCATGTGCCACCGTGGCTGGCTTTGATGAGTGTTAATGCTTAGGCATGTAGTACATAATGAACACAGTAACATAAAAAGCCATACAGTTGGGGGGGGGGTGGTGCTTGTTGGATGGAAGCCCAGCATGAAGGAAAGCTAGGCTACGTGGCGTGGCGGAAGAGTTCGCTGCTAGCCTGCTAACAGACATACATTGCTGTCCCTGGAGCAGCCACCAGGAGTGGCCTCTTTGGAAATATGGGACTGTTAGTGCAGCTCTGTGGAGGAGCATGCACTTTGCGTAGGGAGACTCTGGCTTCATCGCCCAGCACCAAAAAATATATGATATGGATTTGGTTTGTATCGCTGTTAAATAGACATAATGAGGGTACCGTTCTCATCATTTTAAATGTGCGCTTCAGCGCCACTGAGTACATTCATACTGTTGTGCAACATCACTGCCATCCATACCCCAGAGCCCTTCTCTCCTTGTGAAATGGAAATTTCCTACCCATTAAACGTGGGCTCTCAACTTCTCTTCTCTTCCTCTCATCCTCTGGAAACCACCACCTTATTTTTTGTCTCTATAAATTTAAATGTTACGCTGGGCATGGTGGTGCACATCTAATCCCAGCACTTGGGAGGCTGAGGCAGGATGATCATTGCAGGTTCAAGCGCAGTTTAGACTAGGTAGTGAGTTCAAGTCTAGCCTGAACTACATAGTGAGACACTGTCTCAAAAAGATTTTTTTAAGTATTCTGAGTACCTTATTGTAACTTTTTCTGTATATCTTACATGTATACATGTAATCAAGAACGTGAGAATGTGTGCTTTTATACACACTAGAAGATACTGTACATGTTTGGTCTTTCTAGCTAGTATGTCTTGGAGATTAGTCCAGAATCAGTTCCTATAGAGCCATAGCATTCTTTTTAACTCTTAGGTTTAAAAGTCTATTAAGTGTGATGTACTATAATTATTTTAATGAGTTTTTTTTCTTTTTTTTGACTGGGAAATAACTTTTTATATCAAAATTAAATGTATGGTACTCAAGAGTTTGGCATAGGGCTGAAGCCATAGCCCAGCAGTAGGATGCTTGCCTGGTATGAGCAAGGCTCTTGGTTCTATCCCCAGTACCACCCCAAAAAACAGAGTTTGTCATATTCTGTAATTTCTTTTTAGTTCACAGAATTTTAACTAAAGCATTGACCTTTGAACCTCCTGGTGGGAAAGAAGCCTTCTGAAGTGTTTTCTTCTATCGAGGATTGTATATTGATGTTAGGCACGAGGGAACTGTAGATCACAACACCATGAAATGCCACTTTACACCCTAGGGTGGCTATAATCAAATGGCATCTAATAGCAGCCACTGTACAGGTGAAGCAAAATTAGAACCTTCAGACGCCGGTCAGAGTAGAAAATGGTGCAACCTTCGGAAAACAGTGGGCAATCCCTCAAAAAGGTAAATATGGGACTTAGTGAATGACCCGGAACCTCCACTTGTAGGTACATACCCAAGAGAACATGTACACCGGGGTTCATGGCTGACAGCATGTGGTCCCTCCATGCAGGATGGCACTGCCTGGGCATCAGGAATACGTCTGAGACTGCAGGGGGAAGGGGAGACACAGAAAGCACCCTGGCCGGGGCATCCAGTGTATCCATAGGGGAAGCTAGTTTAGGACCTTGGGAGCAGCCCAGGAGAGGTGCGCTAGCGAGTGTGGGCTTTTGGGACGGCAGAAGTGAAAAGGTCTCTGACCCAGATGGTGGCGATGGTTGTATGGTTTTGTGAGTATACTAAAAGCCATAGCCAGGTTTCTATGTTTGTGTTTGTGTTTCCAACTCTTAAAGCTTCACTAATGCTGTCGTGACTAGTGTTTTACATACACAGTTTGCTCATAGCCAGGTTTATCTGTGGGAGAAATGCCTAAAGTGAAGTTGCTAGGTCAGAGGGTTTGTGCGTTTTAAACTTCCATTGCTGCAGCTCAGTCCAGATTGGCCTTTTGACTAGCTTTTCAGTACTAGGAATTGAATCCAGGGCCTTCACATTCAGCTACATCCCAGCCCTTATTTTAAAAAAAATTTTTTTGTTTAATTTTGTGGTAGTCTTGCAGGCTGGGGTTGAGCTTGTTATCTTCCTGCCTCAGCCTCCCAGAGTGCTGGGACTACAGGCATGTGTCACCATGGCCAGCTTAATTGCAGACTTAAGGAAAAAACTACTTCTGAGTAGATAAGCATATTTTTTTTTTTGTACCAGGGATTAAATTTATAACCTTGTGCCTACCAGGCAGGCACTGAGCTAAATCCCCAGCACTATTTTTTAAGACAGAGTCTTACTATGCAGTTCAGGCTGGCCTTCATCTCACTTTGTAGCCCAGGCTGGTCTCAAACTTACAACTGTCCTCCTGCCTCAGCCTCCCTAGTGCTGGGATTAAAGGTTTGCGCCACCACGCCAGCTTGATAAGCATAAATTTGTGACTATAGTACTACTTGTAGAGATTAGAGAACTGTTGTATAGGCTAGGAAGAAATGGTGTTTAGCACTTAGTACTAGAAAACAAAACTTTGGAAGCTTCTGTTTCATCAAACGTGACTTTATGAGAGCAGGGCATTTGAGGCAGCCCCCTTGAATTTGACAAGAGCCGGATGTGGTGGTGCTCACCTGTAATCCCAGCACTTGGGAGGCTGAGGCAGAAGAATCACTTCGAGTTTGAGGCCAGCCTGGACTACATAGTTAATTCAAAGGCAATCTAAACTGCATAGCAAGACCCTGTCTCAAAAAAAAAACAAAAGAAAGGAAAAAGAATTTGATGAGACTTTCAGCAGAGTCTTGTTTGAATCTTGAAAATGAAACACTTATTTTGTTACTATTCTAAATTGTGGTAGCTCTGTGGGACTCTGGGCTATACTGTCTCTCAGCGCTGGGCTGTCTGCCTCCTTTGTGTTATAATTTACATAAAGAGTATCATGAGGGCATGGAGCATGGTGGCACATTCCTGTGGTCCCAGCACTCTGGGAGGCTGAGGCAGGAAGATCTCAAATTCAAACCCAGCCTGGGCAACTTAGGTGATTTGCCAAGATCTTGCCTCGAAATAAAAATATTTTTTAAAGGACTGAGAGGCATTCCTAGATTCAAGTCCCAGCACTGTTAAAAAAATAATTGGGGAGCTGGGCCAGCAAGATGTCACACGCCTGTAATCCCAGCTACTTTAGAGGCTGGGGCAAGAGGATTGCAAGTTTGAAGCCAGCCTGGGCA
Organism: Dasyprocta punctata; assembly: GCA_004363535.1. Classification (NCBI taxonomy): domain Eukaryota; kingdom Metazoa; phylum Chordata; class Mammalia; order Rodentia; family Dasyproctidae; genus Dasyprocta; species Dasyprocta punctata. The sequence continues at coordinate 61,319 of RJWM01009342.1, forward strand.
GTTTAGCAAGATGCAGTGTCAAAATAAAAATGTAAAATAACAAGGGCCGAGATTGTAACTCAGTGGTAGAGCACCTCTGGGTTCACCCCCAGAAATGTTCAGAGCCAGCTTGCTGCTTCATTTCTCTCCAAGTGTTGTTGGAGACTTTCCTCATATAACCCATGGTGGCGGCAGCTGTGCTAACTGCTGGGGACACAGCTGGGAGGGGTGCACAGGCAAGCAGGTTGCACTAGGAGCACTGCTAGTTACTTGGGGCTTACCTAATGTGACAAGGGCTTCTGCTCAGACCTGAATCACAGGGAACATGAGCTGGAGTCCTAGGGAGAGGTCTGCAGCTAGGGAGGCTGAGGCAGGAGAGACGTGGTGGGCTGTACCGAGAGAGCATGGGATGTGAGCTAGGACCCATGGAGAGATTTACTTTGTCCCAACACATGGTCTTAAGGCATCATCAAGGTACAGGGGTACCAGGGGCTGCGCTTGCCCTGCAGGCCACGCCATGCACTGAGGGGTCCCCCTGCAACAGGAGGCAGCGCATGCTTGCCTGCCCTGAGCCCGAGGCCCGCCGCTCGTCCTCAGCTTCCACCAGCAGAGTTCACAGCACCAGGCTGCCAGGCCAGGGGCTTGCCCGCTTTCTGCTCACTTGGGTCTCCTGGCCCCTGTCACCTGTGGGCTGCAAACGGCACCTCTGTCTGGGTCCCCAAAGTACTTTCTGCCTGCCTAGACCGAGGGATTCCACCTCAGCAGTTTGCTCCTTTGACGGGACGGAGAAGTGACAGCTCCAACTGAAGCCCCGCGCATGGTCACAATGGCTGCCCTGCCTGGCGCCAAGGTGATCGGATGCTTTCGTGCCAGGCGTGCAGCTTAGTGCTGCATCCTCAGATGCGTCCTGCCCTTGAGCAAGCCGTCCCCCTTCCCTCGGCGCTGCCTCTCCAGCCCTACCGTGTGCACTCCGTGCACGCCGTGCGCGTGCTCTCGCCTGTCTTGAGTGCTGCAGCTGCGGCTGGCCACCAGCAGCCTGCCAGTCCCAAGGGAGGCTGCTGAAGGAGGGAGGGAGGGAGGGAGGGAGGGAGGCGAGGCGTTGCCGCTGCTTTCTGTTTACATGCTTTGGTCCTGTTAACCGAGGCGAAGCTGTTTGATTCTGTGTTTGTGCAGCTTTCCACAAAAAGACGTCCATTTCCAGACTTATTAATAGGGCGGTCCAAAGGCTTTATTTTTAGATTCAAAAAAACCAAAGCCAGCTTCTGAGGTCTGTCCATTTTCCTTTGTCCTATCTCCTTCGCGACATTCCACATTGCTGCTGAAACATGAACTTGAACACTTTCCAGTGGTGTAAGTTGACTTTCTACATACGAACCATTTCTGAAAACATGGAAGCATTGTGATTTCTTTGGGGTCTTCTAGCAGTACATAAGACTTTCCCCCTGAGACCAGATCTTATTTAACAAGCGTTCAGACACGACCCAAGCTTACTGGTGTTCTTGCATTTACTTCCGGGCCAGTGTGTTGTGTCTGCGATGCATACATTTAATATGCCCAACCACTAAGGGAAGAAGCTGTGGCTTAGGGTATCTCAGTATTGACAGTACTTGAGTTAGTTGTATTTTACATTTTTCTACACATATTTAGTAACTTAAAATATAAATTTTGTGTGTTTCTGGGTTTCATGTTTTTGTAAACAGCAGAAGGTATTAGTCCATATTAAGTGCTAATTTGCTGTGATATTTTCAGCTATTTTTGGAATTTCATTTGCGAAAAAAAGAGACAAATGTCTGCAGTTGTGACAGTTGGTCTTTTTGTTCTTTTTAACTCCAGGATAAATAATTCTAGTGGGGTTTTTTGTAGCCTCATGAGACCATGGGACTGAGTAAAGTCATCCTAACAAGTTACTGGAAAAGGCTGAGAGTGTTTAGGTGGCAGCGCTCTGTTTTAAAAATTATTAATACAGCTCGTAAGCAACTGTATAAAATTCCATAGTCATTCTTTTGGGTTAAGACAGACAAACAGACAGAAATAGTGTTTATTAAACTCTGTTTTTTTTTCTGGCACCAGGGATCAAACTCACAACCTTGTGCCTGCCAGGCAGGCACTTAAGCCACTGAGCTCTATGTTTTTTGAGGCAGGGTCACACTATGTAGTTCAGGCTGGCCCCGCTAATGTAGCCCAAGCCAGCCTTGAACTCACAACGCTCCTCCTACCTCAGCCTCCTGAGTGCTGGGATTAAAGGTGTGTGCCACCACGCCCGGCTCTATTAAATGCTATTTTAAATGATATCTGTGAAATTTTATTGTAGGAAACTTAGAAAATGTGTATATGTATGAAGATCGAAAACTTAAAGTCATTCCAATAATTGTATCTTGCGAAGAAAACTGCTGTTTAATATTTCTGTCTTTCAGGGCTGGGGGTATAGCTCAGGGGTAGAACCCTGGATTCAGTCCTAGCACTGGCAGTCCAGGGCTTTGACTCTGGGCTAGAGCATTCAGAGCTCGGTGACTTCTGGGGGAGAAGACGCCCCATCTTGGTCTTTAGTGACAGCTGAGGGTAACAGTGTGGTAGCAGTAGGAGTGCCCATGGGCTGGGGGTAGAGCTCAGTGTAAAGAGTGCTGGCCCGTGCACGGCCCTGACTTTGATCCCCAGCACCAAAAACAAGGAGAAACAAAGCCCTGTGAATGTCACCACTAGAGATCGGAGATGCCATTGTGTCATATTGTATTTGTCACAGACATTTTGAGATAGCATATATACTCATTAGTGCTTCACACTTAGGGTAATTATCAGACCCTAATAACTATTCTCAATCTGGTTATTTAATGGTTTTCAGAGGAGCACGTATTCTAGCTCTGAGTCTCCAAACATGTCATTAATCCATTTCTATGCTTTCGATTTTATGCATTTCAAACAATTTTCTGAGGAGGGGTCCCAAAGGCCAAAAGGGTCCCTGGCAAAATAAGGTTAAGAATGCCTGTTCTGCACATTACACCGTACAACTGTACACGTGAAAACAGTCAGCACTTGACTCATCAGTTATGGGAGGGAAAGCACAGGTACAATAAAAGGAGACAAAATGACATTTAAAGCTTAGTTCATCTTAATTGTAGCCAAGATTTATGAACACATTTAGTGTTTTGCAGATAGCATGCAAAGTGTAATGTAACTAAAACTGTTTAAGACTACTTAATACCACATCAATTGCCTGGTGATTAATAGCCAGCAAGTTCTCCTCACTGTTGGCATTTTAAACGTGCACCTAGTCTTGCGTAGCTGTGAGGCTGTGCACACCGGCGCGGGCTGCGAGGCAGGTGGAGTGGCGGCGTGCGTCTGTTGTGCTTGCCCGCTTTCCACAGTGGTGCGACCCAGCTGTCTCTGCGTGTGGGCAGCGTGGCTTTCCTTGGCACAAGGAAAGAGATGAAGAGCACTTTATTGCCCTTTCATTATAAGCTAACGTGTATTTGATAGAATACAGTTTTTCAGGATATACAGAAGGCAAATAAAGACCATCAATCTGCCTGCTGCAAATAGGTGATGTCTGGGCGAGTGTTTGGACCAGTATTTTTAATCAGCACGTGACGTTTCACTGCCCAGCCGTGCCTCGAGTGGGGCATTTCCATGGCTTCTGTGCCTGCACCTGCCCCTCTCCGGGACCCTCCATCTGACAGCCTCTTCTGAACCAGCTGCCGTCCCGCCTCGGCATTGCGGATGTACTAGCTGGCGCCCAGATAGGATTCTGGACTCCTCTTCTAACTCCATCTTCCTCCTGTCTTCCCCATTCCAGTAAAGGACATCCCTGTCCACCTCGTTACTCCATCCAGAATGCTAGGGACCCTCACCATCATGTAAGAGCCGCTGCTTGTCATCATTTCCACCCTAGGACTTCAGTCAAGGCCTCAGCCACAAGTCACCTTTCAGATGGATGCAGCGGGGCTTTGCGTGTCATACTAAACCACTTCCTCACTGATGTCCTTGGAAGACTCTAGATTCCATAGGTTCATTTGCTGCTAGACCCTTGAATCTGAAGGATGAGACGGTTTCACTCTTGCGCTGGTACGGTTCCACTTAAGCACTGAGTTCCCTGCCTGCTGAGTGCTGGTAGATGAGCAGCGAGTCGGTCTCTCATCCAGTCAGTCAGCTGTCGCGGCATGGAGTGAGGTGCCTGGAGCGCCCGGGCCTTGTGTTCAGTGGGTTTGGGCCTGGGGCTGTGGGCCCAGAGTTGGTACTTTTCCTTGTGGAGTTGGGTGGCAGGAGAAAACTTAACCATTTGTATGGCGCTGAAGGGTTTCTTTTCTTTTCTTTCTTTTTTTTTTTTTTTGGTACCAGGTATCGAACTCACAACCTCACACCTGCCAGGCAGGCGCTTTTACCACTGAGCTAAATCCTCGGCTGCTGAAGGGTTTCTAAGGGCAACTATGAGATTGGTGCTCTGAGCCTATAGAACAGGGAACCTTGGGAAGGCAGGAGCCTTCCCTAAGAAGGCAGTCCCAAGGCTAGGAGTGAAGGCAGAACAGAGATGAGCAGAACACAGGGAGAAGGCTGTGGCGAAGGCCCAGAGTCTGCTAGGAGGTCCGGTGGCGGATGTAGAGCGAGTGGTTGGAGAAAGGTTGCCAGTGGCCGGGCTGTGCAAGATTTGGGATACCAAGCAGCAGAGCAGAAGGAAACCTGAAGGGTAAAGTTGTTTAGGGTTTGGATTTTTTTTTTTTTTGGGCGGAACCGGGGATTGAACACAATATTGCGCCTGCCAGACAGGCGCTTCAGCCATTGAGCCAAACTCCCAGCCCTGGTATTTTGAGGCAGGGTCGCGCTATGTAGCTCAGGCCGGCCTTGTGCTTGTGTTGTAGCCCAAGCCGGCAACGCTCCTCCTATCTCAGGCTCCCGAGTGCTAGGATTAAAGGCGTGCGCCACCACCCTGGCTTTTATTCGAATATTGCAACTACTTAGTAATAAGTCAGAACAAAAGAAGTTATGGTGAAAATGACAGTCTACCTTTTTTAACTTCCTGGTCCCCAGCCCAGAGATGTCAACTTTTTTTTTTTTTTTTTGGCACTGAGGACCGAACTCACAGCCTTGCGCCTGCCAGGCAGGCGCTTAAGCCACTGAGCCAAACTCCCGGCCCTAGTTTTTTGAGACAGGTCGCACTATGTAGTTCAGGCTAGCCTTGCGCTCACGTTGTAGCCCAAACCGGCCTCAAACTCACAATGCTCTGCCTACCTCAGCCTCCCGTGGACTGGGATTAAAGGTGTGCACCACCACGCCCAGCTGAGATGTCAACTTTTAATACTTCCAGTTTAGTTCATTTGATGATTATTCTCAAAACTAAGTCATATACCTCTTTCTTTTTTTTTTTTTTTTTTTTTTGCGGCACCGGGGGTTGAACTCACAACCTTGCGCCTGCCAGAGCAGGCGCTTGAGGCACTGAGCCAAACTCCCCGCCCTAGTTTTTTGAGGCAGGGTCGCACTATGTAGCTCAGGCCGGCCTTGTGCTTGCGTTGTAGCCCAAGCCGGCCTCGAACTCACAACGCTCCGCCTACCTCAGCCTCCTGAGTGCTGGGATTAAAGGCGTGCGCCACCATGCCCGGCTCTATATACCTCTTTCTTGATTTGCCAACTTTAGGGAATAATATTAACTCAGATGAAGCAGGATGGCTTATCTTATGTTACTGCTCCATGCTGACATTCATATTGCCACTTTTTGTAATTTAGGCAGTGTTCTTGTGCCCTCAGCTTTGGTCATGAGGGCAGTTCCTTTTTGTATGAGGGCATTGATGATCAGTCTTTTCCTCCCACCTTCTTTTATTGTTGAGACAGGGTCTCACTATGTAATGTAGGCTAGCCTCAAACTCATGGTGATCCTCCTGCCTCAGCCTTCTGAGTACTGGGATTACGGGCATGCGCCACCATGCCCAGATTTCTCCTACCTTGTTTCTCTAACTTCTACCTCCTAAAAGCTGTACTTGATCAAATTCACTCTTGTGCTGTTGCTGACATTTGTGTTCTGCCCTGTAGCCACAGCCAAGTTACAAGTTAATTCTCAAGTGGAAGATAGGTCAGGGTCATTTACATTATATTGCAGATATGTGAATATTGTTCATAGCAAGGCCAAGTAGTGAATGTGCAGGGATTACATTTCCTTCTTTATAGGTCTGGACCACTCAGAGGAGAATAACCAATCAAGGTCAAATGGAGTCTCTACTTAGATTCCATCACCTGCTTAAAATCCTTGCCAGGATTTAATCAGCTTTGTATTTGGACTTTGGCTTTCTTGTGTAGCTCTTTGTTTTTTCCACTATTGTTGATTGCTTTTCTCCTGTCTTTAATATTCCTTGATCTTATTGTGAAATTCCCTTAGTCATGCTGTTTATTTCCTGTGATTCTGCAAACCCCGCCCCCTCCTCCGGCCTTCCTCTTGGTGCGCCCTACGCTCCTGCAATCTAGACACGTATTTGCTCTTTAAGGTTGTGTGCAGCTGCTGCCTGATCTTCCCTTCGCCGGGCTCCCAGGCTGGAACCTCTGTCCCCAGGCCCATATCGCTTACTGAGTTTAGCCCTCACTTTCTGGAATATATCCTGAAACAACTTAAGATAGGGTGTGTGGGGAATATAAACTGTAGTGGACCCTTGTCACTTACCACCTCTCCTTCATCCCCTCCTATTGTAATCCCAAATAATGAGTATGGTAATCCAAGTACTGAAATCTTTTCTCTAGTTTTCCTCACAATTCAAGAAGTTACATTTATAAATCCACTGAGATGTTATTGGAATCCCGATAAGTTAATTCCAATCTGCCACCTCCAATGCAACCCATGGCGAGAGTAAAGATTCCGAGACATATTCAAGGTTAAGGGCAGCCAAGGGGTCCTGAGTCCAATCCTCATGAGGACATGCGGACAAAGGCCTTGGTCCTAGGCCTCTCCCAGAATTTATTAACAACTAGTGAAGCAAGGAGGTGGCTTGAGGATGAGTGACAGTGAGGATGGCGGGAACTGCGTGAGTAACTTGAGCTGGCTAGCAAGGTGGTGAGAAAGGCATCTCTGCGAAATGCAGATGAAGATATGCAGGGGGATCAATTTGCA
>RJWM01009343.1:0-68254 GCA_004363535.1 Dasyprocta punctata
ACTCGGGAGGCTGAGGTAGGCGGAGCGTTGTGAGTTCGAGGCCGGCTTGGGCTACAACGCGAGTGCAAGGCCGGCCTGAGCTACATAGTGCGACCCTGCCTCAAAAAACCAGGGCCGGGAATTTGGCTCAGTGCCTTAAGCGCCTGCCCTGGCAAGCGCGAGGTTGTGAGTTCAATCCCCGGTGCCGCAAAAAAAAAAATATATATATATATATATATATATATATATATGTATTTTATATATGTGGCCTGCAAAATCTAGCATATTTACTATCTGACCCCCTCACAGACCAGGGTTTAGGGTAATAAGCAAAGGGTTTAATTTTCAGTAGGAAAGGGTTTCATTTAAAGTAGGAAATAGCCAGGCGTGGTGGCGCACGCCTTTCATCCCAGCACTCGGGAGGCTGAGGTAGGAGGAGCGTTCTGAGTTCGAGGCCGGCTTGGGCTCCAACGCAAGCGCAAGGCCAGCCTGAGCTACGCAGTGCGACCCTGCCTTAAAAAACTAGGGCCAGGAGTTTGGCTCAGTGACTTCAGCACCTGTCTGACAGGTGCGAGCTTGTGAGTTTGATCCCCGATGCCACAAAAAATAAAAAAGTAGGAAATAGACAGTTTTTATCAAAGCAGAGAAGAAATCAAATCCCAGTAGCTACAGAACAGAGCAAGCTTATGAAGAGGATTGCAGGGACGCGCAGTCAGCTGGTCTGGGCTCCAAGAATCAGAGAAGACACCGTGAAAGGTAACTTCTGCAACCCAAAACAGTCGATATTTAGACCCATCCCATAAGTCCCAAGTCTTTACCAGCTCATTTTTTCAGCAGACTCAGGAAAAAAAATTTTTTTTAGTGACAATTGAATTCAGCCTTCACACTTTGCACTGGGCTCTATCTCCACCCTTTTTATTTTTCATTCTGAGACAGCATCTTGAGACTGGGCTCAAACTTGTTTGGTTTTTGAGACAGCGTATCACTCTAATTCATACTGGTCTTCAACTCCCTATGCAGCCCAGGCTGGCCTGCCTCAGCCTCCCAAGTGCTGGGATTACACGTGTGTACAACCACACCCAGCGAACATGGATTTTGAGTTTGAAAAACTAAGGAAGAAACTGTATAGTGTAGCAGGGAGTTGTGTTTTATTTTACTACTTGTTCATTTGGCTTTACTGAGACCTGGATAAAATAGTATGCTTCCTTTCCACATTAGTTGAGAACTGTAATTTAGATTCTGTGGCCACATACTTTTCCTCACCTTGCTGCTCCCTTTCCCATTTCCCTCCCCTCTTGACTTCTCTTTGGAAATTGGGCAGCAGAAAGCCTAAAGCTAGGGCTGTAGTTTGGTGGCAGAGTACTTACCTAGCATGTGCAAGATCCTGGGTTTGATCCCTGTACTGAAAAAATTATTTAAAAACAGAAAAAGTAAGCTGGACAAGGAGCCAGGTGTGTAACATGCCTGCAATCCCAGCACTCAGAACGCTGAGACAGGAGGATTGCTGGGGATTCAAGGCCAGCCTGGGCTACATAATGCGTTCAAGGCCAACCTGAACTACTTGCTGAGACCCCATCTCAAAAACAACAAAAAAAGGTTGCACATGGTGGTACATGCCTGTTACCCTAATATTCTACAAGGCTGAGGCAGGAGGATTACAAACATCAGCCCACACAGGGCAGTTTAGCAATTCAGTGAGATCTTGTCTCAAGGTAAAAAAACGGTTAGGGATGTAGCTCAGGGTAAAGTCCCTGAGTTCAAAAAAAACAAAGGAAAAAGGGAGCCTCGGAAGCCGTGGATGACAAGGGCAGCACGATGTCATGGCAGGTCTGGTCTCCTGGTTTCTAGGCCCACGCCTGCCAAGAGCAAGCTGGGTGACCTCGGTCACAGTTTGACCTTAACCTCTCTGTCTCACTGACCTCCCTGGCCGAATAGGGACAGAATACTGAATGCCTTGCCTCACGTCTCAGAGGAGAAAGTTTAAAAGGTTACACAGGGTCATCCAAGAGGAACTGAGCAGGAAAGGCCCTTTGAAAGGCTGTTGGAGTACTTAGTACCTTGGCTTAGCTGATTGGCACGTTTGATCCATTCCCAAATTCTGTTTTTAACAATTAAACTGAGGGCCTGCAAGGTGGTGCTCTCCCAGCTGTTTGGGTGGCTGAGGCAGAACAAGAGTTTAAGGCCAGCTTGGACTACACGGCAAGAGCTTGCCTCAAAAAAGAGAAGAAAAAGAAGCTGGGCATGGTGGCACACACCTGTATCCTCCTGAGTCAGGAGGATCACTTCAAGTTCAAGACAAACTGGGGCTACACAGCGAGCTCAAGGCCAGCCTGAACTGCATAGTGAGACCTTGCCTCAAAAGAGACAAAAAAAAAAAAAAACAAACCTAGAACATCCAGTGACGGAGAATGTTGGTTTGGTCATAGCGTGTGGCAAAATCTGATTTCTCAAGGTTACTTACAGTGCAAAGGACTTGAAACATCTGCAAAACGGTAGTCCAAACGTGCAATTCCTGAAGATGTATAGAACTCTTGGGACTCATTTCTGACCCAAATGACAGCCGCTTCTAATGTCGCAGCAAAACCTCCTCAGTGACGTGACCATCTTCATGAAAAGATTAAAGTAGACATCTGGGCCTGCTGGAACTCGAGTTCTCAACTGGGGGTGATTCTGTCTCCTGAGGAGATCTGTTCGTGGCGAGGGGTTCAGGTGATGACAGCAGGAACCCGTGATGAGGTGGGCATGGGTGTCCACAGAGCACACGTGGCCCCCCCACAAAGGACGGTCCAGCTCCCAATGTCCGTGGAGCCAATGGTGAGCGGCCCTGATCTAATACATTGTGGTCCTTACACTTCCAGTTTCTCACACCAGAGAAACAATGAGGGGTTTACACGTGGCTCTGTTCTAATAAATTTCATGAACACAGTCTTAGGCATTTCATTTTGTATCTTCTTTCACCAGGAAGGTTTTTAGATCAACCTATGTTGCTATAGGTAAATTAGGTCCATTGCTTTACCCTGTTGCCCTAAAGTGCGTCTGCATTTACCTCTTCACTGCCCTAGGGACCCCTCCTGACTACTGTACTTACCCGCCCTCAGCACGGATCACACAGGGCTTGTGGTCGCCAGATCCTCGTGCAAGTGCCTGGGCCCCACCACCTCACTCCACCTCTGCCATTCATTCTCCACCCTTCTATTGAATGGGTATAAAGATTCTTTATAGCCGGGCATGGTGGCGCACACCCATAATGCCAGCACTCGGGAGGCTGAGGCAGGAGGATCGCTGTGAGTTCGAGACCAGCCTGGGCTACAAAGTGAGTTCAAGGCTAGCCTGAACTGCATAGTGAGACTGTCTCAAAAAATAGGGCTGGGGATTTAGCCTAGTGGCATAAGCAACTGCCTGGCAGGTGTGAGGTTCTGAATGTGATCCCTAGTACAAAAAAAAAAAAAAAAAATTCTGTTTAGCCAGGCTCAGGCCTGTAATCCTAGTACTCTGGGAGGCTAAGACAGGAGGATCCCAATTTGAAATTAACCCATGCAAATTAGTGACTTGGCAAGACCCCCATCTTGGGGGGGGGAGCCAAAAGGGAATATACTTTTATGTGAAGGAGCTAGGTTTAATTCCCAGAACCATAGTGGGGGGCATGGTGGGGGGAATCGTTCTTAACATGCACACTTCCTAAATTCTTCATTATGCACACAAGCCCTCACAACCTTTTGACAACTCCTACTGCCCAGTCTATTGTTTGGAATTGCTGAAAAGGCTCTGAAATAGAATTTAGTTTCCTAACATGCCACTTTACTGTTCCTGTCAAGACTTGCTTGCTAGCCTTGTTTGTATAAAGATCTTACTGATCGTTATTGCTAGCAGATCAGCAAATCCCTCACAAGCAGGTGGTCCTGAGGCCCCAGGTCCAGATGCACTTTGAGATCCTGCAGTGGGGATGTGAGTTGCACCCAGAGGACCTTCTCTCCCAGGACTCTGCTCTCAGCACCCAGCCTCCCCAGGGTGGGCAGGCAAAGGCCCGAAGACGGCAGGCAGGGCAGAACCAAGGTTGCCTAAAGCAGGTTCTTGCAGTTTGGAGGTCAGGGTGCAGTGGCACGTGCCTGTGATTCAGCACTCTGGGAAGATCACAAATTTGAGTCCAGCCTGGGCAACTTAATAAGAAGTGTGAATCCACCTCAAAAGGAAAAGGCTGGGTTGCTCGGGGCAAAGGCTGTGTTCAGTAGCCGTACCACAAAACACACAAACAAACAAAAAATCACCTCCAGAGCTGTACCATTAGGTTACACTTCCTTTAAAGAGCACATAGAAAATTTCTTTAGGATTCTACACACAGCCCTTAACTAATGATTCTCAGAGAGATCAAAGGTGAGGCTGAAATTTTAGGGCAACTGTGAATCTCAGCGGCCCAGTCAGTATTTACCTGGAGAGAAGGCGTCCATCACTCCACAGCCTGACATTCACCTCTTGGTGCCTATGCTAAGATTCCAGCTGTCAAAACCAAAGAGGAGGGCAGCATCCAACACCTTGTGTCAGAAAGGCATGAACCATAGGCCCATGGCACCAGGACGATCGCATCTTGCAGAGGCACACAGTGCCCTCAGCAGCTGTTTCAGCCTGGGAAGGAGAGTCACAAAGCCCCCAGAGCCCAACCAGATGTCCGCTGGGTCTCAGTTGGGAGGAAACACTGCCCCCGGTCTGGTTTGAGCCAAATGTATCTTGAAAATCAGCTTCAGGCAAGAGATGTCAGGTTGGAGTGGGTTATTACCCTCCCCACGCTCAAGTGAACTTCCCAACTACCAGCTCCTGAGGCTGGGACTGGTTAGAGCGCAGTGTCAGCGGACAGGCGGCCTCCACGCGAACCTGAAATGAGCCTCCCTCAGGACGCAGAGACAACTCTTCCCGCAGTCCCTATTCTACTTTCCCGGCACAGAAATGTGTTCTGGTTCCCACTCTCCTCGGCCTTTTTCTGTCTATAAAACTGAACTCTGCTCCATTCACTGGAACATGTTACTATTTTATGCAGTGAAATGTTGCAGAGTCTAGAAATGAAAATAAAACCAATTAAGATCATTGAACTGAAAGAGACAGGGACAGAGGACACAGACGGGGTGCAGGGGAGGCAGTGAGGGAGAGGAGAGAGGAAGGGAGCGAGGTGTTCCTAAGTCAAACGCTCTCCTGAGGGTGGCTCCAGATGCCTTTCTAGGAACCCCAGGGACCACTGGGTGGAGTGAGAGATACTCGCTCTGTAGAGCTGTGCAAGAGCCCAGAGGGGTTCAGAGAAAGCCCAGACTTTGGGGTGGGCCCAGCCATCATGGAGAACCCCCAGTTCTGACAGCGATGTGACCTTGGCCAAGTTATCAAGGGTTTCTGTGAGGATTTAATGGAATAATGCAAGTACTGAGCACCTCCCTGATCCATTTTGGGTGCTTAAAAATAGGAGCTATTATTGGAAACAAAACATGTAAGGAACCGCAGTCTCTTCTGAATCCACAGCTGTCACAGTTCGGACCTCCAGGAAGAGAGGCCGTGGTGCCACGTCCGCTCCATCTGTCAAGAACACTGCATGGGCCAGAACACAAAGAATCTATTTAGGAGAATGAATTGGTTTTTTTCTTTTCTTTTTGCTGGCCTCAAACTCATAGTGATCCTCCTGCCTCAGCCTGCTGATTCTTACTCCTTAAAATAAAATCAACGACAACCTTCCACCTGCATAAATGGTCTACAAAATGCCACTGAATCAGCCCAGTGTCTTTAAACCTCCATACATTCCTCTTCTTCCCCACCTAAAAGCTCAACTTTTTTTTTTCCAGTACTAGAGATTCAATGCAGGGCCATGTGCACGCTTGGCAAACACACTCTACACTGAGCTACAGACTACACTCTCAGCCCTTTATCTTACTGCAAGACAAGGCATCACCAACTTGTTCGTGTTGGCCTCTAACTTGCAGTCTGCCTGCCTCAGCCTCCTGAGTAACTGGGATTACAGGTGTGCACCATGGCACTGACTAGCAGTTTTTCCTTCTTTTCGAGACAGTGTTATGTAGTTCAGGCTGGCCTTGAACTCACTATAGAGCCTAGGGTTGCTTCAAACTCTCTGCAATTCTCCTGCCACAGCCTCCTGAATGCTAGGATTACAGGTGTGCACCACCATGCTTGGTTTGGCAGTCAGTTTCATAGGAACATGATAGGAAACCACTTATTTCAGCTCAGACCTATATCCATCAGAACCATCTGTTTATTACCCTCAGTTTTAGCCAAACACAGCACATTTTGAGAAATTACTACAGTGCCTCCTTAGTGGTGCTGGGACCCGCAGCCTCAGCAGCACCTGGGAACGTGCTAGACATGAAAATGCTGCCGCCTCGCCCAGCTTACCACATCGTTCTTTCTGGGCCTTGAGCTCAGCAGTGTTTAACAAGCGCCCTGGATTCTCATGCAGGAAACCCTCAAAACGCTCATCCCTGCAGTGAGTGGATACTGTGGTGTCTCCCCTACGCCCCTCTGCAAGCCTCCTGGAGCGCAGCCCCTGGCCAAAGGAAGCCACCCTGCACTTGGTCACTGTACCCTGAGGGCGACCTCAGACCAGCCGGTGACTCAGCTGGAACCAATTCTGCCCTCCAGTTCCCACTGCAGGGCCTCTGAGGATCCAGCTCTCTCCGCCCTCAGCCAGTGCAGTCTCTGCTCTGCTCCCAGAGAGCCCAGCCCACCTACGGCACCCAGCACCATCTCAAAAAGTTGACTATTACAGAATATGTTTGACCACGGTCACTACAATGTCAGCCAGTGCAATTCTAAAGCCAGCACACCCACACAAAGATCAGATGAGCTGGGGCTTGGGGGACGTGGTGAGAGGCCACCACTCAGTTATCTTTGGATCTGAATGGTTGTGTTGTGGCTCACTTATGTTTAGCTCCTGGAATGGTGTGGTGTGGTGGAAAGAGACAAACAGGTTTGAAGCCTGGCACCATTTGCCAGTTACATGCACTTGAGCAAGAAACCTACTTCTTCCTTCCTTACCACGGCACAGTGCTATGGTGCTGTTCTTTTGGGAACTAGGTGACACAGTACGTACACCGGTGACATGGCATACTTACGGCACTTAGCTCCCCAAGCTCTGGGAAGGATTACAACACATCCTTTAGTCCGGGTCTCGTAGCACCTGGCATATTCTCACTGTCAGTGTCACTTCAGCCAGCAGCCAAGGACATCAGCTTTCCCTGGAAGCCCCCAACAGCCCACGGCGTCTCACTGGTGCAGTGATTGTAATTGGTGTGGTGTTCTTAGAAGCGGAGCTCGTGAAAGCATGCACTCATACACCGAAATATTCTGCAAGCTTTTCCCATAGAAAACACAGATACCCACAACCAGAGGAGCTTAAAGAATCGATCTACCCTTTAACCAAAAAAAAAGAATCTAGCCTCCCTTCAATTCTTGCTTAAACAGCTGGTGGATTTCGCATTGGAGGCTCCAGCGCTAGACAGCGATGACCTGTCAGCAAGGCTATGCGGCACAGCTCTTGGGGCTGCGAATCAGAAGTGAGTTAGGGGTGTAAGTGGCTCAGCGGCAGAGCATGTGAGGCCTTGGGTTCACTCTCCAGCACCAAAACAAAACACCGGAAATAAGCAGACACTGTATGAAAAATGTTCCCCTCCAGGAGCCACAAACTACATCTTGTGATCCCTGTGCCAAAAATCTTTCTCTGACAGCTGGAGACATTGTTATTTTTACTAGGAAATGCCACTTAAGGTAACTGATATATACTAGGCCAAAGGAAAGAAAGGGTGAAGGAAACCCACATCTTTTCCTTAGCTGTGAGGTACAATGTTGCATCTGATGCAGAGTGGAGAGCAATGTGCTGGGGCAAAGCCTGGGCGTGGGGCAGGGCTGGCCCGGCCCCGGGCAGGAAGGGCGGGAAGATGGGGGAGCACCCTGTGCGGAACAGAATCGGCAGTGGGGTTACCCAGTGACTTCTCAGTCCCTCAGCTCCCACCAAGCACTAAAACCCCTCAAATAGTACCGGACACCCAGAGCAGGGAAGGAGCCGCTAAAATCCTGGGACCTCTGCCTTTTTCCCTGGGAGAGGGGAGGAGCCGCACCAGCAGGCAGACCCGGGCTGTTCTGAGACCAGTGCCCTAAGGAAATAAGATGTTAGGAGACCACAGGTTTTCTATTTTTATAACATTTTATATAACTCATAAAACAGTGCTTGTATAAAAATTCACACAAAGTTGCTAGACAGCATACAATTTGCAAAAATGTCCTGGGTTTTTGTTACATTCAGTTTTCTAAGGATGCACTCAAATCAATGGTAAAATCCAAACAGTATTCGACAATTCATTATCTTTGGTAAAACTATTCTCATTATCTTGTCTCCTCACAGTATTAACTCTGATATCCACTTTGTGCAGGGTCTGCTCTTACTAGGATGTCAGAAAAACATTAAGGCTGGATCTACCCGAGGCGAGGCAAGTATTTCCAAACAGCAGTGACGGTCCCCGGGGCGCCCACCCACACCTGAGAACCGAGGGTCTACACAGCCACACAGCCGCCCACCAGGAGTGACAAGGCCCCTGCCAAGTGGGCGCAAAGCAGAGCTCTGGGAGGCCGTGCCGCGGTGCAGTCAGGCCCTCACTCTCACCGTTCAAACGGCCAAGCCATCGCCATTAAGCAGATCCCACGGTTGGTTAGTGACTGCTGCAGACAGGCCCACCCCCAACTAAAAAAGAAAACGAACATTCAGGGTCAAGACCAAAGGGGAAGGGCACACTAGCACTCCTGACAATGGACACTTTATTCCCTGTCGAATGTTTGTCATCATATAGACACGGGCACGAGAACTGAAGCAGGATTCGAACACAGTACATTCAAGACTATCCTCATACATTCTTTAACACCTTACTAAGAGAAAACCATGACCACTACCCACCTACTGTGACTATTTTACTTAACCTCAGAATGTGTCTGTGCTAATTCTTTAGTCCTTGGGATATAAGGCAAAAGAGAGAAGAAGGGAAAAAAGTCCAAAAACACAAACAAGTACAACCAAAGAATTTGGATTGAGAAAAGGAACAGATTTAAGGAACACGTTAGCTTATGAAAAAATAAGCATTTTGTATTTCTATTGCTTCATGTAAAAAAACACACCCACTGGAGCCACCTGTACGGTGGAGAAGTGAGCGCACCATACAGACAGAACACAGTCCAGGGGACTGGAAACAGCTCCCGGAGCACGGCCACCCCTCTTCGCTGAAAGGGATCACAGATTTGGGAAGATGCCTTACACAAGAAAGGTGTAAAGGAAACCACCAAAACGCAGTTTCTAAACTTTAACATGCTCTAGTTTGCACAGAGATGTTTAATTCTCACAACCTGTTGATTTCTCTAATGTGAATAGGCAAGAAATTTTTTAAAAATTATTAAGTGATTGTGCTTCTAAAGTTGCAGGGTCACATTCCACTCTCTAGAAAGCAGGGTAATTTTCACATGGCTTGAAATCCTCTTGGATGCATCCTAGAGACCAGAACAAACTCCACGGTACCCCCCAACTAGCAGGGCCAAGGGTAGAGCGCCACAGCCATCTTTGGGTAGGGTGTGTGTGTGTGTGTGTGTGTGTGTGTGTGTGTAAGCGTAGGGAGACTAAGGCAAAGAGAAAGGCCTAAGTGAGGCGGGGAAGTGAGTCTCCTGGCTGCCCCAGTCCCTTCTATTCAGGCACAAAAGAACTTGCTATTCATGTAGGCCTCCTCTCGCTGAAGCTTCTAGTGTATGTTCCATGTGGGGGTGTGTGACAGAGAGCAGTCAAGTCCCTGTGCATTTCTCAATTTCAAACACACTGGTTTGAAGTTCTGCAGAAATAATCTGTAAGGACACAGAACAGCAACTTTACATTGCTCAAAGTTCTGTGTTTCACATATAGAAATGCCCACTGGGTGCAGGCAAAATTATGTCATAACAGTCACAGGAACTCATGTTCTTAGCTGTATGAAGGAAATTCACAGATTATTTCTATTTCTGCATTTTAGGGTAGCAAAATATTAAATCATTAGGTTACTAAATCTGTAATGTCCCACAAGGGTTTGATGACTACCTGGTTTGATTCAGTTATTTTCAGGGTCTCTGGCAAGATACAGTCAACTCGGGTGTGCCGGTTTCCTTTCCCCTCAAGCAGGAGGCCCTACAGGGTGAAATACTGTCTTTTAACACACAGCCTGTCACGGGATCTCCTGGTTAGCACCCGAGAGCAAGCTGCTGGCTTGGAGCAGCCCCACCCTCCCAGTCAGTGGGGAGGAAGAGATATGTACCTCAATGCCAGGGGATGGGCCAGGGGCAGGCCAGCGGACCCTCCCAGGGGGTCTGAGGACAAAGTTCTGAGTGGGCCTGGGAAGGACACGCAAATCCCACCTGAGATGATCTGTGTCCTTCCATAACCAGGTATTCCCAGGAGGGCCCACACCCACTCCTGCCGGCCCCAGGAACCAGGATGTCCTGCTGTGGGAGGAGCTAACGCAGGTCTGGGGCGTCACCATACAGCCCCCAGAACCCGGATTCGCACACTCCCCACACGGAAAACAAACAGTTCTCAGGGAGCCCGGAGAGGCCCACCCTTAAATCAAACACGAAGCCACACGCCCACACACACTGTCCTCCGGGAAAACTTGACTGCCCTTCCGACCAGCACCCCGGTACGGAGAGGGAATGGGCGCGGAAGGACATGGCACCGCGAAGCCATCCTATCCTGAACACGTGCGCCCACGTGCGTCTACATTCATGTCATCATCATCCAGTGTTCTCAGCTACAGAGAGGCCGCCCCCGGCCCATCCCGCCCCCGTCCCCGGGGGGCTCGAGGCTTCTGGAACCCGATGTGAAAGCCTCGGTCAGGGAGCTCAGTCTGCGCCGCCGGGCGCTGTGATTACCCACCATGCACCAACATGGCACTTCTACGAAATTCATAAATCTGAAGTCAGCTTTAAAAACCCCAGCACCTAACTCATCTTACAGTACTTCGTCCCACATACTTAAAAAGATTTTTTTTTCCTCAGTAAAATGGCTCCAAAAGAGCCCAATGATTTTTGCTTTTTAAAAAAGGGTTTCAGTTTAATTAAAAAAGGGCGGGGGGGGGGTAAAATGGGCGACGTAAAATGTGTGGCGAGGGCCAGGAGTCGCTGAGCACTCTGAACGTGAGGGCTGCGGAGGCCGCGGCCAGGGGGAGCGGCCCCTGCGCCCCTCGGCTCGCTCAGCCGGCCTCCCCCAGCCTCCAGCAGCCACACCAGGGAACGCAGCAAAGTCACGAGCACGAGAAAGCAAAGTCAAGGCTCCTCTCTTGTGGTTGGGTGGGTATTTATGTGTGCAAAGGTAGGAAGCCACTCCCCGTGGACGTAAGGTGCCTGCCTGTGGTGCCCTCCACGTGCTGCGCTGGGCCGCGCAGTCCCGGGGTGCCCAGCGCTCAGGCGCTGCCGATCCCAAGTCTCTGGGCAGCCCACAGGCCTGTCACTTCTCCACCTTCTTGGCTTTCTTGAGGATGTCGCACTTTTTCCTGTTGGGGCGGCGACACCGCTCATCGATGCTGGGGATACATTCATAATGCCACACCTCCTCCATCTTCTCCACCGGGTAGACGGCTTCCACGTAATGCCGGATGAGCCGCAGCCGAGTCGGGTCCAGCTGCTTCTTGTTGCAAGCCCCCGAGTGGTTGTACTGCAGCCGGAGGTTCTCGGCGGTGAAGAGCTCGGGGAAGAGCCGGACGAGGAGCCGGGCGGCGAAGTTGCCCACGGACAGGCTCTGCTGGACGATCTCGCGCACCTCCTTGTCGGACAGCAGGTAGGGAGAAGGCACCGGGAAGTCGGGCGGGGGGACTGCCAGCTCGTCCAGGGGGATCTTGCAGAAGTCCTTGCTGCTTCTTTCTGGGGGCAACGGGGGCCCCTCGTACTCCTCCCGGAACCTCTCGGCGTTGATTGCATAGCTTGCCACGTCCCTGCACTCGGGGCCCGGGACGTGCACCTTGCGCTGCTGCTGGTAGGAACGGCGCTGCTCGGTGTCCCGGCGTCGGCAGCGCTCGTCCAGCTTGCCCACGAACTCCAGGGTCCACACGCGGTCGTTTTTGGCCCGGGGGTAGAGCAGCTGCACGTAGTGGCGGATCAGCTTGATGCGAGCCGGGTCCAGCTGCTTCTTGCCCAGGGAGCCGCTGCAGTTGTACTGCTTCCGCAGGTTCTCGTGGGTAAAGAGCTCGGGGAACAGGTGTACCAGGAGGCGGGAGGCGAAGTTGCCGATGGACAGGCTGCTCTCGTAGATGCTGCGCAGCTGCTCCTTGCTGAGCAGGCAGTCAGCGCCCGGCACCTCGAAGTCAGGCTGCGGGATCTCCAGCTTGTCAAAGTCAATGGGCACCAGCCAGATCTTCTTGGAGCGCCGGCCGGGCCGCTCGCCCTCAAAGCTGTCCTCCACCTTGACCACGGAGATGTCGTCCGGGAGGCTGGAGGAGTCATAGCAGTCGTCCCTTGGGGGTTCACCTTCACTGCCTGCTTCGAGCCCCAGGCCCTCCAGTTCATCGTTGAGGCGCTGGGCGCACTGCTGCAGCCAAGCGTCCTCCTCCTGCATGTCGGGGAAGTAGATCTCCGTGTAGTTGCGGATGATCTGCAGCCTCTGCGGGTCCAGCTCCTGCTTGCCGCCATCCCCGTAGCAGCTGTACTGCTCGCCCAGCTTCCGGTGGTCGAAGAGTTCGGGGAAGAGCCGATGGAGGAGGAAGACAGCAAACTCGCCCGGTGACGAGGCCTCGTCCAGGAACTCAGTGAGGTCCTGCGTGTCCACTACATGGTCAGAGGCGATGGTGCTGCTCCGGTCCAGAGACAGGGCCTCCTCCTGGTCCTTCTTGTCCAAGAAGTGGCTCGCATCCACTTGCTCCGCTTCAAAAAAGTTGGGGACCTGGCCACCTGGCTGGCTGTCCTCCATCTCCCGCTGGGCCCAGAAGCGGCTGAAGAAGTCGTTCAGCTGCGGCAAGCACTCGGCCTGCCACACCGCTGTGTCCTTCACCGAGGGGTAGTAGACCTCCACATAGTTGCGGATGAGCTGCAGATGCAGCGATTCCAGCTTGCGCTTGGCAGCGAAGCCGCAGGCACTGCAGCCCCGGGAGAAGTCCACGTCGCTGAAGAGCTCGGGGAAGAGCTGCACCAGCAGCCGGCAGGCCAGGTCACCACCCGACAGGCTCTGGTCCACGATCTGCTTGAGCTCAGCAGCGGTCAGCTGATACTCGGGGGGTGGCTGGAATTTGGCCACCAGCTCAGAAGGGCTCACCTGCTTCTTGATGCGGCTCACCTCCAGGGAGAGCAGGTCTACCTTGCTGTGCAGCTGGGACATGTTGGACGTCAGTGTGTTGAGCATGTAGAACATCTTCTGGATCAGAAAGTAGATGTTGGGGTCACCATCGGTGGCCGCCCCAGTGCCACTGCAGTCTCGCTTCTGAGACTCGTTCAGCAGGCGCAGAGGGGAGGGGCTGTTGCTGGGGTTCGGCTTCTCGAAGACCTCATAGGTGCTGAGCAGGTCCCCCGTAGGTGGGTTCTTCTTCTCCATGATCTTGTGGGAGATGCCGTAGAGAGGCTTCTTGTAGGAAGCAGTGGTCGTGTCATTGCAAGGCTCCTCCTCGCCCAGCCACGAACAGCCCACACTCCTGCCCCTGCCGGCCGCCTCTCCGTTGCCCTGGCAGGGCGAGCTGGTCTCCCGGTTCCGCATGCCTGCCAGCAGTGCCTGAAAAACAGAAAGTATTCCCAGACCGTTAGACAGGTGCTCCAGCTTCCAACCTGAGACTCAGGTCTGGGGCACACGTGGGAGCCACAGCCAGTCTTCCCTCCCCTGAGGCATCCAGCCTGCCCCAGAGAGCAACACGAGCCACCTGCAGCCCAGCACCAAGCCTGCTCCCTCCGCACACCTCTGAGAACACACTCAGCCTGGACCCAGGGCCCAAGGGAAGGCACAGCACAGGTGTTGGCTAAGCCAGGTAAGGAGCCCCTGTGGCTGCCCAACCACAAGGTCACCATCCTGTCCCATGCCTCACGTACTCTGACACAGGGACAGTGACTCCTGCCAGGGTAGCTCCCAAAGGCAGCCGTAGTCATTCACACCTGCTGCCGCTGGGACAAGCGGTGTCTCTCTGGGGAGGACTTCTCTGAATTGACAGTGGTGGGCACAGATTCTAAACAGTGGCGGTCTGCTGCCAACTGCACTGCTGCCCGAGTCACGCTTACCCTGAGTCCGAAAAATGCTGGCCCAGAACCTTCCAGACACTGTATAACTGCGGGTTTCATGCATGACAGGGATTCCAAGGATCCTAACTCTCAGTCCCCTGTGCAGACGTCTGGCCACCTCTGCAGCTAGAATTGCAGGAGGGGAAGCCCTGTCCTAAAGCACTTATTTGATACAATGGATTAACGTCTCTCCTATGCCTCTGGAAGTGCTTGCTATAGACTCTCTGGCCTCCTTCACCCAGTGTTTGGTGAGAGAGGAAAGCACTACCAGGAGTGGTTTCAGGGACTGTTTTCTTAACTCGCCCTGGGATGCACATCCACAGGTCTGCTCTCACTGGACTCCCAGGACAAGCTCATGGTTCCCTTCCAAGGCCCCAAACTGAGCCAGGCGTGGTGGAGCACACCTGTAACTCAGCACGCACTTGGGAGGCTGACCAGGAAGACCCCGAGTTCAGACCAGCATGATCTACAAAATCAGTTCAAGGCTGGTTACACTACACAGTGAGACCTTGTCCCAAACCAAAAATATCCCAACTTGAAGCCAAGCCCCATCACCATTTGGGAACCCCAGAGTTTTCACTTGTTCCCTCAGTGGTTTTTACCTGAAGTCAAGCTCCAGCTGTTAAGAGATACCTTTCTCTCTGTATGTAAGATGGGTGATTTATGACAAAGGTTCCAGTGAACTTAGTGGAAAGTAGACAGTATTTTCCACAAAAGATTCTAAGTGACTGGAAATGCATATAAAATGGAATACTACTTTTAATCTAAATCTCACGATACAAGATGCTGGAATATAGCATCATGAGGAAGAAGGAAGGAAGTGGGTCCCCCCAACCCAGGAAGAATCTTAAGCGTGAATCGAAGCCCAGAGAGAGAGCAAAAAGAAAAACTTCAACAAAGAAGAAGGTAGTAGTGGGTGGCACCTTCTCCGACACTGAACTCACTGTGTGAGAGGAGCTGTTTGAACCTGGGGATGCACGGTCACAGTGACAGCGGCAGCTGGTGATGCTGCAGGCCTCTGCAGAGAGACCCAGCAGTGGAGGGAAGCAGTGGACATGGAGGACTGCACTGGCTGGCAGTGAGTGCAGAGGACTCAGCCCTCCCACAGGGAGAGAATGATTAGCTGGGAGCCACTTTGGAGACAGGCTGGATAAGCCCAGAACCGCTGCGGGCTTCCTCTAGCAGCTCCCGGCTGGGCGCAGACCCGTGGAAATTGCTTGGACTGCAGCAAGCCCAATGACTGGTCTCTGGTCAGGCCTGCTGAGATTACTACTCTGCCATAAAGCAACAGCCGGCTTGCTGGGACAGATTGGCACGATTTGGGATTCTTTCTCCACAGGTTGTCTACTTGTGAAACCAGAGAAAATTCTAGAAGTGGACTATTTGATTTTCTTTTTCTTTTTCATTTTTTTTCTTTTCTCCTTCTCCTTCATTGTTTTTATGAGTATGAGAGTGGTTCCTAACCTCTTTGTGGGTGTAGTTTTGTTCTGTTCTTCCTTTTATCTCTTCCATCTCTCTTTTCCTTCAGTCTTCTGCATCAGTTTCCCCAAGTTGGTGTGATCCCCCTTTGTCCTCCAACCTTCCAATTTCTTTCTCTTCTTAACACTTATCTATTTTCTCCTTAATCCATTTTAAATTTTAACCCCAAGGGCAAAATTGACACATTATAGACTTATATATTTCACATAATTATCTGACTTGTTTTACATTTTGTTGTATAACCACAAATCTAGTTCATACAGTTAAAAGTTGCAAACTAAGGGTTAGCTCAGTTTGTTGTTTTCTAGGCTGTGTTTGATGGTATTGGTACCACTACAGCCAAAATTGACATAATTGTTCTAAACAGCTGTTAGTCCTGGTATTCCGTGACTGAGATTCACTAAGGGTCACAGAAAATACGGTGGTACAGTGCCAAAGAACCAGGGACTAGGCCAAACAAGCAACTTCTCATCTCCAGTAAAATGAAGAGGTAATATCTTCCAACAGGCTCAAATTCAAAAACCAGCTACACCTGGAAGATACCTCAGAGAAGTAATAATCACCTGAGGGTCCTAAATACTACCAATAAAGCAACCCACTACAGGCAACTTACAAGCATCACTGCAGAAACTAAACTAAAAACAGAGAAAATAAAATGAGAAGACACTTAACCAAAATGCAGCCTCAGACATCCAGTTCGCCAAAGGTAAATCCAGGGGCCAATGAGGTAAGACAATCTGAAAGGCCCCCACCAGGTCTTTCTAAAGTGAGAACAATAAAGCAATTGAATGAGGCTCTCAAAAAAAAATGAAATCACAAATAAACTCTTAGATAAGTACAAAGATTACCAAAATACATACCATGCTTAGCCATGTTAGAGCAAAGACAAAAAATAGATGAGCTTAATCAAATTACGGATGCTCAGTGTAGGAAAGAAATGGAATCCATAAACCAGACTCAAGCAGATATCCATGAGAATAAAAACTCCACTGAAAATATTCAAAGCAGATTAGGCCAAAGGGAGGACAGGATCTCAGATCTTGAACACAGGCTTGCAGTTAGTGACCAGGAAAAAAAGATTTCTCAAAACTAGCAAAGGAACATGAGAAATCAATCCAGCAGCTGCTAGATGAGTCAAAGAAGAATAACTTAAGATTAACTAGAGTCAGTGAATAAGCAGGAGATAACAAAAATAACATTAAGAAAATGTTCACAGACATCATGACAGAAAACTTTCCTGGTAGAGAAAAAGAATTTAACATACAAATAAGTGAGGCATACACAACTTCATTTAGCAATGATCAAAAATCTACATCCAGGTATATATATTATAGTCAAGATTCCAGAAATTCAACACAAGAATGGAATCCTAAAAACTATTAGAGAAAAGAAACAAATCATTTACAAAGGAAAGCTCATCAGAATCACAGCTGACTTCTCAGCACAAACCTTCAAGTCAAAGAAAGGTTGAAGTACCGCAAGTTCTAAAGGAAAACAAGTTTCAACCAAGATTGATGTACTCCACAAAAATTCAAAATTCATGGAGATTGTGAGTTCGAGGCCAGCTTGGGCTACAACATGAGTGCAAGATCGGCCTGAGCTACACAGTGTGACCCTGCCTCAAAAAACCCAGGGCCAGGAGTTTGGCTCAGTGGCTTAAGCGCCTGTTTGACAGGCGTGAGGTTGTGAGTTCAATCCCTGGTGCCGCAAAAAAAAAAAATTTCATGGAGAAATAAGATACTTCCATGACAGAGTATCTAAGGAAATTTATGACCACCAAACCAGCACTCCAAAATCTTTTTGTTATTTATTTATTTTAAACAGTATATAACAGAATAAAAGCAATCAAAATAAACCAGTGTAAGAGACACAGGACTTCAAAACATCATTTTTTTTCTTTTTTTTTTCTTTTTTTTCCTTTTTATTTATTTATTTTTTTTTTTTTTTTTTTGGCGGCACCAGGGATTGAACTCACAACCTCACGCCTGCCTGACAGGCACGTAAGCTGCTGAGCAAAACTCCCAGCTTCAAAACATTATGAAATCAACAGTAGTTACCATAGTGCCCCTTGATGTCTTCAAAATAGCTGCAGATAAATCAAACAGAACAGAATAGAATAGAAACAATAAAAACAAAACAATGTGGTAAAGGACTTCAAAACAAGCCAATAGTAAATCCAAAATTGCTACCATAATATATCTTGCTATTCTTGAAATAGCTTCTCCTACCATGGGATTTAACATAAACAAAAGAGAATAAAATCCAACCCAACAAAACAATGGAAACAACACAGGACCTCAAAACAAGACCATAGGGAATCAACAATGGTTGCAACTCTCAGAAGGAGACCCCCCTCCCCCAGATGACACACTGCTTAGCGATAGCCTCTGAACCTATGAACTGGCCCTAAACCTGAAATGTTAGTGAAACACCAAAGCACCACAGGCATCCAATTGCATTTCACCTGGACAGCTATCATCACAGCCTGTGTTTCTCTGGATAAGCCAGTTGCTTAGAGGCAGGGGGTACTTCTTGTCTGCCAGTCCTCATGCCAGAAGGGGCTGAGGTCTGGCTGTTCCCAGTCTGCCAGAGGCCCGTGCATGGTGCTGGTTCCCAGACTGGGCTTGTTTGGTGCTTCAGCCATTGTTCTCTCTAGCCCTTGTCCTCGAATGGTGCTGACTCACGGGGAGAGACTTGGGTCTAGTTGTTCCCAGTCCACTGGAGGCCTGTGCACAGCGCCAGTTCCTAGACTGGACTTGTTTGGTGCTGTAGCCATTGTTCTCTCTAAATCTGGTCTGCGAATGGCCTCCAAAATGTTCTGAAGGACATTCTAGAAAGAGACAATAAGGACTACAGCTCCATGAACCCCAACAGAAGAAATCTACTAGGGAAGGCAAACAATTGGGGGGAAAGAAAGTGGGGAGCCAACAACAGGAAAATAACATGACAAGGATAAGACAATACATTTCAGTTATGACCATCAAGAGACACAGACTGGCAGAATGGATCAAGAAGCAAGATCCAACAATATGCTGCACATGAGGAACACATTTAATTCAATAAGAAGTTCATAGACTGAAAGTCAAAGGATAGAAAACAATACGCCATGCAACAGGAACCCAGAAAAAAGCACAGGGTAGCTATTCTATTTGAAGACAAAGCAAATTTCAAGCCAAGACTGATTAAGAGAGATAAAGAAGGTCACTACATCCTCATAAAGGGAACAATTCA
This sequence comes from Dasyprocta punctata, assembly GCA_004363535.1. Classification (NCBI taxonomy): domain Eukaryota; kingdom Metazoa; phylum Chordata; class Mammalia; order Rodentia; family Dasyproctidae; genus Dasyprocta; species Dasyprocta punctata. The sequence goes on from RJWM01009343.1 coordinate 18,925, forward strand.
AGAGAAAGAGGTAACAATCATAAATACATATGCATAGGAAGATCCAACGAGAAGACAACTAGCCAGCATTCCTGGTAAGCAATGCAACAGGTTCTAGGAAGAGAAAAATCACCGCCTCCCAAGAACCTGCCATGCTGGGTCTGGCGGGATCCAACAAGAAGACAACTAGCCAGCCTTCCTGGTAAGCAGTGCAGTGGATTCCAGGAAGAAAAAAGTCAGCACCTTCCATGAGCCTACCAGTGCGTGGGCTGAGAAACAACACCCCCCCTTCTCTGTAAGCAACCCGCTGGTTCAGAGGACCAACTAAGTTGATAGCAACTAAGGTACATAAAGCAACTAAACGCTTGTATTGTTTGGTGGATTTTGCAGGCCTAGGACAGCAGTCTGAGCATCTCTTGGGAGGATGAAAGTATGCAATATAGCAAATACAGGGCATTTCCTTCTTTGAAATCCAAAATTGTTCTCACTGTTTTGCTTTATTCTGGTAGTTTTGCTTTATTCAATATTCTGTTTTGATTTGTTTTATTGTTTTGTTTTTGGTTTTATTTTGCTATACCTGATGGAATGGAAAACCGTTGTGAAGATAACAAGATATTCTATGGTAGCTACTGTTTTCCTAGTATCCTGCTTTGAAGTTCTGTACCAATTTTACTGCTTTGTTTTGTTTTGTTTTGTTGGATTTTACTTTTTTTTTTTTTTTTTTTTTTTTGCGGCACCGGGGATTGAACTCACAACCTCGCACCTGCCAGACAGGCGCATAAGCTGCTGAGCCAAACTCCCAGCCCTGGTTTTTTGAAGCAGGGTCGCACTATGCAGCTCAGGCCGGCCTTGCGCTCGCGTTGTAGCCCAAGCTGGCCTCGAACTCACAACGCTCCACCTACCTCAGCCTCCCGAGTGCTGGGATTAAAGGCGTGCGCCACCACGCCCAGCTGGATTTTACTATCTTTAAAATAAAAATGTTTTAAAATTGCAAAAAAAATTATATATATATATATGTATGCAACAAAATACCAGTGCACCCAACTATATAAAACAATTACTAATGGACATGAAAGGTCAGATAATCCCTAATACAGTTGTATTGGGAGGCCTCAATACCCCACTGTCACAAAAAAACAGACCAACTAGACAAAAAAACCAATAATGAAATATTAGAACTAAATCAAACTTTTGAACAAATGGGCCTAATTCCATGTCTATAGAGTGTTCCAACTGACAACACCATAATACACATTCTTCTCAGCTGCACACGAGACCATCACCAAAACAGACCAAGATGCTTAAGTGCAAAGGAACTGAAACTATCCCATGCATACTATCAAACCAATGCAATGAAACTGTAAAATGCAATGAAACTGGAAATCCATGCCAAAGGAAACCACAAGAACTTCATCAATACATGTAAATTAAATAGCACCCTACTAAACAACCAATGGGTCACAGATGAAATTAAAGAAATTAAGACAGTTTTTACAGTTGAATGATAATGACAATACAACCTACTGGAACTTGTGGGACATAATGAAAGCAGTCTTGAGAGAAATTTATAGCAGTAAATACCCTTATCAGGAAAAGAGCAAGCACATATAAACAACTTAATAGTGAACCTCAAACTTCTATAAAAAGAGCAAGCTAAACCAAAAGCTTGTACAAGGGAGGAAATTATAAAGATCAGAGCAGAAATTAATACACTGGAGACTAAAAAAACAATACAAAGAATCAATGAATTCAAGAGTTGGTTCTTTGAAAGATTACATAAAATCGACAAACTCTTAGCCAACCTTATCAAAAAAAGGAAAGAAAAGACTCAAATCCACAGAATTAGGAATGAAAAGGGCAAAATCACAATAGACCCTACAGAAATCCAGAAAATCATCTATACCTACTTTAAAAACTTGTATTCTAATAGGATGGAAAATACAGAAGAAATGGACAGATTCCTAGATACGTATGAATTACCAAAGCTGAATCAAGAAGATCTCAAAATCCTAAATAACTCAGTATCAATAAATGAAATTGAAGATGTAATTAAAAACCTATCAACAAAGAAAAGCCAAGGCCCTGACAGATACACTGCTGAATTCTACAAGAAATTTAGAGAAGACTTAACACCCCTACTTTTCAAACTCTTTAATGAAACTGAATGGGAAGCAGTACTTCCAAATTCATTCCTGGAAGCAAGCATTACCCTGATACCAAAACCAGATAAGAACCCAACTAAGAAAGAGAATTACAGTCCATTCTCCCTAATGAACACTGATGCAAAAATTCTCAAGATACTGACAAACAGACTGTAGCAAATCACCAAGAAGATTGTACACCAGGATCAAGTGGGAGTCATCCCAAGAATGCAGGGATGGTTCAACATATGTAAGTCCATAAATGTAATACATCATATTAATAGAACCAAGGATAAAAATCATATGATCATCTCAACAGATACAGAAAAAGCTTTTTTTTCTTTTTTTCTTTTTTTTTTTTTTTTGCAGTACCGGGGATCAAACTCACAACTTCACACCTGCCAGTCAGACACTTAAGCCATTGAACCAAACTCCCAGCCCTAGTTTTTTGAGGCAGGGTCGCACTATGTAGCTCAGACCGGTCTTGTGCTCGCACTGTAGCCCAAGCTGGCCTCGAACTCACAACGCTCCTCCTACCTCAGCCTCCCGAGTGCTGGGATTAAAGGCGTGTGCCACCACGCCCGGCTAGAAAAAGCTTTTGACAAAGTGTAGCACACATTCATGATAAAAACCCTACAAAAAATGGAATAGATGGTCTTTATCTCAATCTGATAAAAGTCATCTATGTCAAACTAACAGCCAACATCATACTAAATGAACAAAAACTGAAACTCTAAAATCAGGAACAAGACAAGGATGTCCACTGTCTCCACTCTTATTCAACATAGTCCTGGAAAATTTAGCTGGAGCAATTAGACAAGAGAAAGAAAGAAAAGGAACAAAGATAGGAAAGAAACAAGTTAAACTATTGCTATTTACAGATGACATGATACTCTACTTAGAAGACCCCAAAAACTCCAGTAAAAGACTACTAGATTTAATAAACAAATTCAGTAACATAGCTGGTTACAAAGTCACGATTCAAGCTAGGCATGGTGGCACACACCTTTAATCCCAGCACTCGGGAGGCTGAGGTAGGAGGAGCATTGTGAGTTTGAGGCTGGCTTGGGCTACAACGCAAGCACAAGGCCGGCATGAGTTACACAGTGCGACCCTGCCTCAAAAAACCAGGGCCGGGAGTTTGGCTCAGTGACTTAAGCACCTGTCTGACAGGTGTGAGGTTGTGAGTTCAATCCCCAGTGCTGAAAACAAAACAAAACAAAACAAAACAAAGTCACAATTCAAAAATCAATAGCCTTCTTGTACATGAATAACAAACTCACTGAGAGAGGAATCAGGGAAATAATACCTTTTACAATAGCATCCAAAAAAAATGAAATACCTAGGAATCAATCTAACAAAAGATGTAAAAAACCTCTACATTGAAAACTATAGTACTCTGAAAAAGGAGATTGAAGAGGACGTTAGAAAATGAAGAAATATCCCGTGCTCTTGGATAAGAAGAATCAATATAGTGAAAATGGCCACACTTCCAAAACTGTTATACAGATTCAATGCAATCCCCATCAAAATTCCAATAGCATATCTCACAGAATTAGAGAAAACAATCCTAAAATTCATCTGGAACCAGAAGAGACATAGAATAGCAAAGGCAATCCTGGGCAACAAAGACAAGATAGGGGGCATCACAAGCTCTGACTTAAAATTATACTATAAAGTCACAGTGATAAAAACAGTATGGTACTGGCAAAAAAAACCCACACAAGATCCAAAGATCAATGGAACAGATTAGAAGATACAGAAACAACTTGAGACACATTAAGCCACCTTATCTTTGACAAAGGTGCCAAACACACTCACTGGAGGAAAGATAGTGATAGCCTGGTGCAGGAAAAACTGGCTGTATACATGCCAGAGATTAAAACTGGACCCATATCTTTTACCATGTACTAAGCTAAAATCAGAATGGATCAAGGATCTTAATTTTTTTTTTTTTTTTTTTTTTTTTTTTTTTGCGGTACCAGGGATCAAACTCATGACCTCGCGCCTGTCAGACAGGCGCTTAAGCCACTGAGCCAAACTCCAGGTCCTAGTTTTTGAGGCAGGGTTGCACTATGTAGCTCAGGCGGGTCTTGTACTCGCGTTGTAGCCTAAGCCAGCCTTGAATTCACAACGCTCCTCCTACCTCAGCCTCCCGAGTACTGGGATTAATAACGATCTTAATATTAAAACAGAAACATTAGATCTGCTGGAAGACACAGTAGGTAGTAAAACTCTTGAAGATATTGGTGTAGGCAAAGACATTATGAACAAAATCTTGATTTCATAGAACTATCAGAAAGAATCAATAACTGGGATCTCACCCTATTGAAAAACTTTGGCACAGCAAGAGAAACCACCAACAGAATGAAGAGACAACCCCACAATGTGGGAGAAAATGTTTGCCAGCTGTACCTCAAACAAAGGATTACTATCAAGAACATAAAAACTCAAAAAAACTGGTCCTCCCAGATTTAAAGATCCAATCCAAAAATGGGCATCTGAGATGAATACATACTTCTCAGATGAAGAAATAAATACGTGAAGAAATGTTCAACATCACTGGTCATTCGAGAGATGCAAATGAAAACAACACAAATTCAACCTCACCCCAGAAAGAATGGCTAGTATCAAGAAATCAAGCAATAACAAATGCTGGAGGGGCTTTGGGGAGAAAGGAACCCTTCTCCACTGTTGGTGGGAATGCAGACTGGTGCAACCATTGTGGAAATCAGTGTGGAGATTATTCAAAAAACTAAGATTGGACATCCCATTTGACCCAACTATTCCCCTTCCGGGTATCTTCCCAGAAGAATTAAAAATGCCATACACAATGATACATGTGCACCCATGTTTATAGCAGCACAGTTTGTAACAGCCAGGTCTTGGAAACAACCTAAATGCCCATCGACTGAGGAATGGATAAAGAAGATGTGATACTTTTCTACAATGGAGTATTACTCGGCCATAAAGAAGGACAAACTGGACACTTTTATAAGTAAGTGGATGCAACTTGAGAACATACTCATTAGTGAAATAAGACCCACATGTGTAAACATCATATTGTTTAATTAGTGTGACAAGCTGAAAGAAGAAACATATGTATATGTTTATGTATCTGTATAGAAAAAATAGTTTAGATAGTTATACTACTGATTTCTCTGAGTTCACTGAAGAGAAAGATTTGTGCTGGTATTATTCGGACAATTAAATGCAGATGTCCTGCGCTCTGGGTGAATGATTTGGGGATGACAATGTGCAATGTATATATCATTGTTGCCCCCTGATTGACCGTTTTGAAAAAAATAAATTTTTTATTTTTTTTTTATCGTGGACATCCTTTATTGACTGGTTTGAAATTTTGTTGTAGTTTTTTTTTCTTTTTTCTTTTTCTCCTTGAAATAAAAAGGATTTGGAAAGCCAAGCGTGGTGGCGCATGCCTTTAACGTGAGCACAAGGCCGGCCTAAGCTACACAGTGCAACCCTGCCTCAAAAAAATCAGGGCCAGGAGTTTGGCTCAGTGATTTAAAAGCCTGTCTGACAGGCGCAAGGTTATGAGTTCAATCCCTGGTGCCACCAAAAAAAGAAAAAAAAATAATAAAATAAATAAATCTCATGATACATAAAAAATTAACTCTAAATGAATCATGAATTGGGGGCTGGAGATGTAGCTCAGTGGCACAGCACCTGTCTGACAAGCGTGCGGTCATAAGTTCAAGTCCCAATACCAAAAAAATAATAATAATAATAAAAAAATCATGAACCTAAATTTAAAACCTAAAGTTCTAACATTCCTAAAAGAAAATTTAAGGAAGCCGGGCGTGGTGGCACACTCCTGTAATCCCAGCACTTGGGAGGTTGAGGCAAGAGGACTGCTGCCAAGTTTGAGACCAACCTGGGCTACAAGGTGAGCCCAAGGCCAGCCTGAACTGCTCAGCGAGACCCTATCTCCAAAAGACAAAAAAAAAAAAAAAAAAAAAAAAAATTTAAGGAAACTCTTTGGTGACTTTGGTTTAGTAAACCTTTTTAAACACAACAGTGGTGGCGCACGTCTTTAATCCCTGCACTCGGGAGGCTGAAGCGGGTGGAGCATTGCGAGTTCAAGGCTGGCTTGGGCTACAACAGGAGCACAAGGCTGGCCTGAGCTACATAGTGCGATCCTGTCTCAAAAAACTAGGGCTGGAAGTTTGGCTCAGTGGCTTAAGCGCCTGTCTGGCAGGTGTGAGGCTGTGAGTTCAATCCCCTGTGCCACAAAAAATAAAAAAAATAAAAAATAAAACACAACAGCAAAAGTATGATACAGAAGGAAGTTATTACTTTGGGCTTTAAGAAACCTAAAAATGCCTGCTACTCTTTTCTTTTCTTTCTTTTTTTAATCTTTTTGAGACAAGGTTTTACAATACAGCTCTTGTAGCCCTAGCTGGCCTCAAACTCATGATGATGCTCGTGGCGATCCTCCTGCTTCAGCCTCCCAAGTGCTAGGATTATGGCTGTGTGTTACCATGCCCAGCCAAAATATCTACTGTTTTAAAGACACTTTAATTTCTTCTCAGCCTTTTAGCTAAAAGCAACTGTAAAAACACTTTCAAAAATGACAGACCAGAAAAAAATATTTACAAATCGGATCTGACCAAAGACTTGAATCCAAAATAAGGGACTCTCAAATCATGACATACAATTAATGATTTGACCAGACATGGTGGTACATGCCTGTAATCCTAGCACTCAGAAGGCTGAGGCAGGAGGACTGCTCTGAGTTCGAGGCCAGCCTGGGCTACATAGTGAGTCTAAGGCCAGCCTGAACTACATAGCAAGATCCTGTCTCCAAAAAAAGAAAAAAAACATTTAAGAGACACTTAAAAATATTCAAGTGTGGTGGCACACACCTATAGTCCTAACACTCAGGAGGACTGATGCAAATTCGAGGCCTGCCTAAACTGCATAGTGAAACCTTGTCTCAAAAAGACAAAAGACAAAAGACAAAAAAAAAAAAAAAAAGGCAAACAAACATATATAAAAAGATGATCATTAGCGAGGTGTGTGCCAATAATCCCAGCACTTGGGAAGCTGAAACACGAAGATCACTGTGAATTCAAAGCCAGCTGCACTATACAGGAAAACTCAATCTCACAAACAAAACAACAGCCTGGCATGCTGGCACACACCTTTAATCCCAGCACTTGGGAGGCTGAGGTAGGAGGAGCACTGTGACTTCGAGGCTGGCTTGGGCTACAATTCAAGCACAACATAGTGCAACCCTGTCTCAAAAAACTAGGGCTGGGAGTTTGGCTCAGTGGCTTAAGCGCCTATCTGGTTGTGAGTTCGATCCCCCAAAACGACAAAAAGATGCACATTAGTGACATGCAAAATAAACTAGGATGGGTAAAAATCAACAATATAATACTGTACATTGGAGGCAATGAAAGGAAACCAAATTCTCACTTCTTGCTGGTGGGGATACAGAATGGGGTTTAACCACTTTAGAAAACTAGCATCAGTTTCTTAAAAAGTTAGTATTCCGGGGCCATCTGATCTAGGTATTCAATCCCCTGAGGAGTCACCAAGCAAACAAAGGCATAAGCTTCATGGCAGCCCAACGGGTGATACCCCAGAACTGGAGACAAGCCCTAAACAAACCATCATATTCATATAATAGAACATGAATACTACTCAGCAATAAAAATGAGCTAGTATACATGGCACACAGTACTCATGATAGATGTCAAAATAACTGTATCGAAACAGGCCGTGCCAACAAAAGAAGCCATACTTATGACTATTTATATATATAATTCTTCTAGGAAATGAACAGGTAGCAGATTGGTGGTTGCCTGAAGGTGTTAAGGAGGCTATACAAAGAGACACAAGAAAATCCTGGTAGCTGGTGACTATGATTATGATCTTCCAATGTGGTCATAGCTCACTGACATACTACACACATACACTAAAACTTGTACACCTTAAGGTACTATTTTCACTGTAGTATTTCAGTTAGAAGCCAGTAAGCCTGTTTCTGACAGATGGTATATCTGACCCAGACACTTACCAGAATATGGTTTTGAGAGTTTAATTAAGCAGAAATGCTAATTAGGGAGCGCCGGCAGGTATCAGAGGTGCTCAAAGGACTGAAGCACAACGCTTTTGCTTCCACTCACACACGTGTGCCTCGAGCACACGGAAACCCGGCAAGAACAAAGTGTGCCTGCAGACGCTTCCTCCACACCCGGGAGAGACGCGGTGGGCCTCACCTGGCCCAGCACCAATTCTCGGGTCCCCCGGAACCTCCTGGGCCTCGTGAGAATGCAGGGTGAGGAGAATGTGGGCTGAGAAACTCGGCCTGCATCTCCAGCAAGCTTCAGGATCCGGAGGGTCCCCTTGGGCTGCTCAGGGCCTAGAAGATGGTGCCTGCCCCAGTTTACCTCACCGGGCGCGGCAGAGCCATCCGCGAAGCCTCAGATGACCCACGCCAGCTCAGAACAGAACAGGAGGTTTCCCTGCAGTCTAAATGAGCTTAGCACAAAGAGACAATTTAAGAAGCTGGGTTAGGATGGCAACCACTCATACAGCACTGAGAGCAGTGGGCCCAGGGCACCGCAGACTGAGCCACACATCAGAAAACTCGGGATCTCTGAACCTACCAGGGGGTGAGCTTGGTGTGAAGAAAGAACCGCTTTCCAGACACCCTCTTTCAGAGAGCAGAACTGCCCGGTTCGCCATGGAGAAAGGTTCCATTTTCAGCACTGGTAATCACCAGGCAACAAAAGGTTCCATGAGGAACCTGGTCGCCAAGGGTTGTCAAGTGTTTAATAATCACCCCATGGCTTTGGCCTGGCCAATACTTTGTTCCTGGTGGGGCTGCAGAGGCACCTGTCACTCGAGACCTTCTACACACACCCCGCTGCACTGCTCGGGAGCAGAGGCCCAGGGACATATTCCTGTGGAGGGGGCCAGTGATCGCCCCTCTGGGGTCTCCTCTTGCCAGCCCCATCAGACTACACTGGGACTGTTCCTGTGGAACAGGCCCGGGTAATCCGGGTCCTTGCCTACAAGGAAAGAACTGCCAAGTGTGCACCCGGAAGTAAGTAGCAAGCAGCTACATTTACTGAAGGTCATGGGAAGTTATGCTCAGGGCGAGTCCATGCCAACAAAGGCTAAGGCACAGACAGAAAAGGTGCCAGGGTGACAGGAAAGCACTGCACGCAGGTCAGAGCACACACAAGTAGCAACAGCAACAGAAAGCACAGCTCTCAGAATATTTTCTTTCTTCTTCTTCTTAGGAGACAGGATCTTGCTAAGTAGCTCACGCTGGCCTAGAACTCACTATGCAATCCAGGCTGATTTCAAACGCATGGTGAATCCTGAGTGCTAGGATTATAGTCATGAACTACCATGCCTAGCTTCAGAATGAATTGATTGATTGATCGATTGATCGATCGATCGATTGTGACAGGGTCACCCTATGTAGTTCAGACTGGCCTTGAACACACTGTGTAACCCAGCCTGGCCTCAAATTCGGTGCCTCTCCTGCCTCAGCCTCCTGCTTGCTGGAATTACAGGCATGTGCCACCATGTCTGCCTTCAGAACTTAAAAGGCCAGGCACCTCTATTTAGGTACCTCTGCTGAATCTCTAGGTGTGACTGACAGGAATGACTGACGGGGAATCAAGTCATGTTAGGGGCTCTCCACATGCATGCTTGTCCCACAATGCACTCTGACCTTAATTATATGCGTGACACGTAGTACATATGTATGAACCTGTAATGAGATGACAGTAGGGTAAAAGTGACCAGAACGTCAGACTAGGAAATCTAACACTCCTATCTCCAAGAGCATCAGCAATCTTCTGGGTTTTTGTTATTTTATTTTCTACCTTTCTTAGGACAACAGAAGAAGCAGGAATGAGAGCAGGGTACTGTTTAAAATTAAATGGATGGGAATGAGTGATCAGCTCCTCTCTACCTCACTCAGCCCCTGTTGCTCCTGTCTATCCCCAGTGCCTAGCCAAGTGGCCAGGGCCCTGAAGGTCTGTTAGCCACATGCACGGAGTTTTGTTACTCTCAAGTATGTGCTTAAGGAAGGGACCACTAGGAGCCAGGGATGTGGTTAGGCAGAGAGTGCTCATCTAGCACAGACGAGGACTTGGGATGGTCCCCAGTGCCACCAAAGCCAAGAGTGTCATGAAATGTTAACATCGCAGAGGTCTAAAGGTGTGGAGGGGAGCTCAGCTCAGCCTGCATGCTGGCCTCTGTGGGACCTCTCGCGTCTCCCCGTACTTGGCGGCATCCCAGTATAGATAATGAATAATGAAGTGATGCCAATCTAACCCTGAGCCTGTGCCTGGATCTGAGGAAGTGCTCAGCAAGTACCTGTTATTACAATGGCATCATTACTCTTTATAAGCCACAGCAGAGGTCATACTGTCGGCCTTTTATAAAATGAATGAAATGAAAGCTGGATGTGGTGGCAAACGCCTGTAATCCTAGCACTTAGAAGGCTGAGACAGGAGTATTGCCTGTGTTTGAGGCCTACTTGGGCTACATATATTGAGTTCAAGGCCAGAGTGAACTACATAGTGAGATAGTGTCTTAAAAAAAGATTAATGGAGCTGGGCGTGGTGGCGCAAGCCTTTAACCCCAGCACTCGGGAGGATGAGGTAGGCGGAGCGTTGTGAGTTCGAGGCTGGCTTGGGCTACAACACGAGCGCAAGGCCAGCCTGAGCTACATAGTGCGACCCTGCCTCAAAAAACCAGGGCCGGGAGTTTGGCTCAGTGCCTTAAGCGCCTGCCCTGACAGGCGCGAGGCTGTGAGTTCAATCCCCGGTGCCGCAAAAAAAAAAAAAAAAAGATTAATGATTACTCTAAACCCCAGTGCAAAAAATAAAAGAAGGAAGAAAAAAGAACAGAATCCACCCCCACATACATACATCACAAACAAGGAAAGGAGAAAAAAAAAAGGAAAGGAAGGAGTAGAAAAAGCTGAAAATCTGTACCTCTAATGCAATGGGTTTTTTTAAATGCACTAGTTTCAAACTGAGGATTAGTATATGATGAAAATAATTTTGTGCTTCACGATAGCTATAAAGAGAAAGTAAAGAATTAAAAAGATTCAGACGTGGTGGCACAGGCTCAGAACCCAAGCACTCAGAAGGCTGAGGAAGAAAGATTGCCTCAAATTCAAGCTCAGAGCCAGGCGTGGTGGCGCACACCTTTAATCCCAGCACTTGGGAGGCTGAGGTAGGAGGAGCGTTGTGAGTTCGAGGCTGGCTTGGGCTACAACACGAGCACAAGGCCGGCCTGAACTACACAGTGCGACCCTGCCTCAAAAAACTAGGGCCGGGAGCTTGGCTCAGTGGCATAAGGTTGTGAGTTTGATCCCCGGTGCCACCAAAAAAAAAAAAAAAAAAAATTTCAAGCTCAACCTGAGATACATAGCAAAGTCATGGCCAACCCAAACTATACAGTAAGACACAGTCTTAAAAAAAAAAAAAAAAGAATGTAAGAAAATAAGGGCCAGGGATATAGCTCAGTGCCTTACACAAGCACCTGCCTGGCAAGTGCAAGGTCCTGATTTTGATTCCTGGTACCAAAAACAAACAAGAGAAGAGAAGTAAAAAGAAAGAGCCAGATACGGTGGCTCATGCCTGTAACTCCAGCTACTTGCATAGCTGAGGCAGGATGATTACAAGTTCACGTAACTATCTCAAAATAAAAAATAAGACCAGGGATTTAGCTCAGTGACATAAGCACCTGCCTGGCAAGCACGAGGTCATGAGTTTGATCCCTGGTACCAAAAGATAAAATAAAATAAAATAAGGACTGGAAGATATAGTTCAGTGGTAGAGCACCACCAAAAAAAAAAAAAAAAAACAAAGACCAAGAAGTTAGAATAGAAAATAGGGTATTCTGCACAAAGTGAATATATTCAGGAAAGTTTTGCTTCATTTCTGTGTGCCTATGTACTCAACTAAGAACACCTACATGTGAATTACATCACTCTGTAAAGTAGATTTATAACCATTCCTAACCACTGTTGAAAAGCACTGTCCAGCAAGCTCCAAGTGTCTATTCCTGAATGAAATTTCTAACACGCATACATAAAATTTCAGGCTAACATACACAGTGCAACAAAAGTGCATGCTCTAGAGAGAGACCCTCCCTAATGAGCAGCCACAGTAGAAATGTTGACCAAGGAAGGGTACTAGGGGCACTGGCTGAGTACCACAACCAAACCTAAGTCTCTGGACTCCTCCATATTCCTACAGCAGGCAGGAGGCCAGATTCTACCAGAACTGGAACCCTCTCATTATCTAACTCTCAACATTCAGTCTCATTAATACAAATATTTCTATTTGCACTAAGCATGTTAGAAATACTACTGTCAACAGAAACATTCTTGACTGAATTGTTGAATTAAAAAGAAAAAAAAAAGTTAGAACCCCAGTAGAGGGCAATGTTCCTCACTCCCAGAAACCTGGACACACAACTACACCCACGACAGAACTCAGCGCTGGAGAGAAGGTGCTCAGCTATCCCCACACTGGGGTCCTGTCAACTTGGTGCTCCAATTAATTCCACAAATGCTGCCAAGGCAACGATGGGCTGGCTGCAGCGCTGCCGATGATAAAATCTCTGCTCAGCTGTCTAGGAGTATCAAGAACTCTTTAAATCTGTGCTACTTGGCACTGCGTATCTGGTTGACACCATTCCCAATCTTCCAACCATATGGGAAACCTGCTGCACGGCGGCGCGGCGCCGGCATCTATCCCGGATCGGATCGGGCCGAGCACCTGCAGACACGCAAGGGAAGCCCGCACCTCTCAGCTGGAGAATGGGGCTGAACAGGAAGAGGCTGGTGCTGCCATGAAAGTGAGGGGTAAGCAGACTGTCTAGGAGAAAGCCCAGGAAACTGGCCAGTGACACCCCGAGGATTGGGTCACCATGGAGTGGTTCCAAGTATCAGACATCTTCATCAGTCCCTTAGATCAGTCCAAGATCGGCCACTGAATTCAGTTCAGTGAGTGATGAGCTACTAACTGGTGCCCAGAGAGTCAGCAAAGCGGAACACCAAGAAAACAGCAGGCCTTTGGGAAGCAGGGAGCAGAGAATTAATGTGACATGGAGGGCAGGCCACGTGAACAGCGCGAAGGGCTGGCATCCTCCTCCTGGATGACAGAAGTGCGGTGAAAGCGATGCCCGCACTTCTCACTTTGACAGACTCTTACCACCCTTTTCCTCTCGTCATCAACTGGCCAGATCTAGTTAGCAACAGACTGGGAAGGAGCCGGGGCCTGGACACACAGGAATGGAGCAGGTACAGCCTCTCCTCTTGCGGCCCCAGCCCTGGTCCACCCTTATCCTTTCAACAATAAGAACATTATTGTGGATTAAAAACGCAGGTGGTCAACTTAACACCAGCTAAACTAAATTGGCATGGTGCTGAGTGTAGAGGCCCACCTGCGGAAAGTTGCCAGCATAAGAGGAGATGTGGAGAGGAAGAGTGAGGTTTTGTGAATTTTCCTAACTGTTGCTGTTTTGAGCTGTTGGTTCTCCTGGAGGAGATCTTCGTGGCTAGCTTCCCTCACATGAATTCGGCCATTATCACTGGAGGAGCTCGGGACCTTGTCACTGAGAGTGGCTGCGGTTCACTTTGGGGGAGCTCTGGTCCTTACGTTGAGCATCGCTTCCTGGCTCCAGCAGGGAAGATGTGTGCTGTTTAATCTCCAGGAGAAGGCTGTCACGCTGGCTTCCTGACATGTACTCAACTTTTCTCATCGTCAGAGGAGCTCGGGACTTCACTGTCGCTGAGGATGGCTGTGGTACTTTTCAGGGGAGCCCTGGTCCTTATTTTGAGCATTGTTTCTTGGCTCCAGCATAGAACCCTCAACTTACTGGCACAGATTCTTCACCCCACTGGCATAGATTTTCTACTTCCACTGCTGACCTTTGGGCCTTCCCAGAGTAGATCCTTAAAACAGACTTGCGTGAGTCTTTGTCATGGGCTCTAGGTTTCCAGTTGGACTTGGGGGAGGCACTGTCATGGGCTTTAGGTCTTCGGCTGGACTCATGCAGGACACCGCTGTGGGATCCAGGCCCTTGGTTGGATTTTCTAGGTTTTTAGTGTTGTGGCCAGATTTCCTGCACTTTCTTATATTTAATTCTGGATGACCATCATAAAATAGTATTATAAATTCTGTGTCCTGTACGTAACTGTTCTCCTTGTAACCCGACAACAACAAACATGGTGAGGAGGAAGGATGCGTTATGACAGCCAAAGAAATGAGAATCTGGGAGATGAAGCAACTGCACTGAAAGGAGAAGTGCGAGGCCAGCAGAGGTGGCGCAGCATTGTGCATCTCAGGCTCTACAGACCTCTTACACAGACCCTCCCGGCCCGGCCCTCGGGGTGGCCTGCAAGGTGACCCAGTGCACTGAGAGATGGAGCAGGCATGGACCCTGGCAGAACTGAGACTGGCCGGCCACAGTCCCCTCTGCGATGCAGTGGGAGGCTTCTGAGGAAGCCCCAGCTGGTCCCGCGGCCCTTAGCAGAGGTACACAGCTCACTTGCACCACACAAGCAAGACAGCATCTCCAATTTCCACAAAACACACAAACACACAAAAAACACACATGACGTTGTAGGCTTAAAACAAATAAAAAAACTCCAAGAGAACAAAGCTAACTTCTGCCTGGCACACAGTTCTTGAATATCACGTCCCCTTCTGAGAACAAAAAGATGATCACCAATAAAGTCTTTGGCTACTCACCCCCACACCTGCTGTATTTGGCTACTCAGCCCTCTTCATGAAGGTGCTAAATAAGCTTTCTATAGTCCTCTGTTAGACTTCTTGCAGGTGGTTTTACTTTTCTTCTACGCATGGTATTAAACATCACTCATAAAACAAGCTGTCAGCAGTGACGGCAGTTTCCATGTCATGTACCTTTAGCATCAGGGCGACCACTCAAATCCTCGCTCTCAGAGGGAAAAGAGAAGCCTGGGGTGTCTGCTCTGGCCCAGGGTAATAGGGTTGCAGGCCGCTCCCCAGCACAGTTCATTTTAACTTCCATGTCCACACTGGTTCATGTGGCTCAAGGCCGTGTTAGTTCCTTCAGTAATGACTTGTAGGTAGGATGGACAAGTAAAATACGAAATGGAACAGTTCTGCTGCTGGTTGAGTAGGCTCTGGTAACAGTTACCGCGCCTCCTTCCAACTCCAGATGCTCGCTCCCTTCGGCCACCCGCTCCCTCCCGCCGCCCCACCGCCCCCACCTGTAGAAGGCACAGAAAAGCAGGGGCCGGAGGACAGGGGACTATTCAGTCTGAGTTAGACCAGCAGATTTTGAAAAATCAACACATACTATAATTTTATAGTACATACTTTAAAGTAACACAGCTTTAATTTCATAAAACAGGCAGCTTATTCTAAAGTCCATAGGGTTCTGAGACTACTGATTTGTGCCCACAGCTATTTACATAAACTTTTACAAGAGGAAACACAGCTTTGAGCTCACAGAACACCTTGCCAAGGGAGACGAAGAGTTTCAAAAGGAGGAGGGCAGAGATGTCGAGCTCACTTTAGATACACTAAGAGAAGTTAGTAAAGTGAATAAAGAAAGATCCAGGCCTCACATATCTTTTCCACTCCAAAACCTAAAGGGTTGGAACTACCTTCTGATCCAACCCACTTTGCAGTCACATACATCTGAATCAGGTAAGCCCTATTAGAAATACTTGAATGTATTCTGGTTCCTTTTCCCCCAAACACTCCGGAGTATGATGCCTGAAGCTCCAGCCAAACTCACTCCTGCCACACACCCCGTCAAGAACAGCATCTGGGGGCCAGGGGTACAGCTCAGCAGCAAGGCTCCTGCTTGGCAAGTGCAAGGTCCTGAGTTTGATTCCTGATTCAAAAAAAAAAAAAAAAAGCCGGGCGTGGTGGCACACACCTTTAATCCCAGCACTCGGGAGGCTGAGGTAGGAGGAGCATTGTGAGTTCGAGGCCGACTTGGGCTACAATGCGAGCGCAAGGCCAACCTAAGCTACATAGTGTGACCCTGTCTCAAAAAACTAGGGTCGGGAGTTTGCCTCAGTGGCTTAAGCACCTGTCTGGCAGGTGCAAGGTTGTGAGTTTGATCCCCAGTGCCACAAAAAAAAAAAAAAAAAAAAAAAAGAATAGCATTTGCAATCTTTACCCCACTAGTGACACCCATGGAAAATCACTGCAAACCCAGCAGCATTCTGCCTGATGTTGAGTCTCTTCCGAGCAGCAAAACAATGAACTTATACTAACAATAATGAAAATATTCCTTTTTTTCTGTCCCAAAAATAAGAGCCTCCCTTCTCTTTGATCCCATTGCAATGATAAAAATGTCCTGAATGAAGGAACAAGAGTGGCGTCCCATCTGAGCCGCCGTCCGCCAGCACCAACAGCTCTGCCCGCCCCCATCCTCCACGGCTCCCACCATCAGAGGCAGAGTCCACCTTTGAGTCTAGGTTTGGCCACATGACTTTCTTTGACCAGTAAGGCACTCACATGCGACGCAGAGGCTTGGTGAGCGTCTGTGCCCAGGAGCTGGCCCCACTGGCCTCCTGGAGGGGGCACTGTGCACAAAGGCTAGCTGCGGTCACCCGAGGCCCCCAGAGGTGTGAGTGAGGGCGCTCCATGCCATCCAGGCTCAGCAGGTCAGGCCAACCAGAGGACCTGCAGCTGATCCGTGGGGTCACACAGGAAGAAAGGGACGGCCGCTTCCAGCTACCACTGCTCAGGGGAACTCATACACCCAACTTGGGCTTCAGCGCCTGACCTCCACTTCACTCTCAAGCTTGAAGACAGCTTGTAGAGCTGACCGTAAGCTGAAATGTAAGGCAGAGGAAAGATGGGTTCTGTTTTGTTAAGGCGCTGGCAACTGGATGCAGACCTTGTCCACAGGAAATGCTGACAGGCGCTCCCTGAGCAGCCTAGTGTGCAGCTCTCCAGCCTCTCAACGCTCTCAGAACACCCTCTCCAGCTGCGGCCCAGACGCGTGCACGCGCGTGACTCATTTACGGAGGGGTCCTGAGACGGTGTCTGTAATACTATAAAACCAGAACACCTCAGTTATCAACCATGAGGGAAAAAGAAAACAAGCTATGATTTAAAAGAAAAAGCAAATGGCTAAATGCTTTTCCAACCTGTGGTCCTACTATTTTACAGCCTTCATCTGCCTGACACCTATCACCAGTCCTGGGGATCTGAGTTTTCATCAAGTCCTTATTCACTGCACTGCAAACCGCCATCCACTTGTGAAATGGCACAGAATGCAAAAAGTGGCTGGCGGAAGCTAGAGTCAGGGTAGCATTTTTCTGAAGTATAATATTCCCTTATTAAAAATTGCTCACAGGACTGGCTGTGGTGATGCATGCCTGTAATCTTAATACTCTTGGAGGCCGAGGCAGAAGGATCACAAGTTCGACCTGGACAACTCAGTGATTTAGCAAGACTGTCTCAAAACTAATGGGGGAAAAAAAAAAAGCAAAAAAAGAGCCAAGAATGTAGATCAGTAGGATGGCCCTGGGTTCAAACCCCAGAATCCTCACCTTTAGAGCTCACAGACATTAAAAAAAAGAAGTTTTTCCCCCTAGTAACACTGGGAATTGAACCCAGTCCTCACTGGGGTGTATCGCTGGCCTTTTTTATTTTGAGACAGGATCTTGCTAAGTTGCCCAGGTTGGCCTGGAACTTGCAATTCTCTTGCCTTAGATTCACAAATACCTGGGTTACAGGCATACACCACCAATTCAACTTTTTTGTCTGAATATTATAGATTTCTCTGGGGTTGGTTTTGTTTTGTTTTGTTTTGTTTTGTTTTTTGAGACAAGTTGCCTTGAACTTGCTGTGTAGCCCAGGCTAGCCTCAAACTCACAATCTTCCTGCCTCTGCCTCCCAAGTGCTAGGAAGATAGGCATGTACCACCATGCCTATCTGGGAATTATGAATATTTAAAAATGTCTTGCTCAAGTATTACAATAGCCAGAAAGTGGAAAATCACCTAAATGTCCACCAACAGATGGATGGACAAACAAAACATGGTATATAACCAACTATATAATAAGACTATTATTTGGTCATTAAAAAAAAGGAAGGGCATGTCTTCAAGACTCTGGTTCTGCATATAAGGAGCTTGGAAGTTTCCACCCAACAACAGGTAAAAAGCCAAACTAAAAAAAAAAAAAAAAAAAAAAAAAAAAAAAAAACTTTCCTTAGACCTTGGACAGGTGACTGGTCCCCCTAAAACTGGAACTTCCCAGAGCAGACACCCAAGTGCGGAGACCTCGAGGGGAGCCAGTGCCAAGAGACAGGAGTTTTGGGGGGCTCTGTGTACACCAGCCCAGGAGGTGAAAACTCCAGGGTCTCCGGGGACCAGTCAGGCCCCACCTTCTGTGGGTTTTACCTTCGAGGGCTCCAGAAGGTTCTCACAAACTCCCTCCCACCAGTGGCAGGCACAGGGAAAACAGACCATTTTGAAATACTCCAGAGCATTCTGTTCTTGAGATTTGCCCTCAGGAGAAACTACTCAGCCAGAGCCAAGGTTTTATCAGAATCTATCTGACTCGCAGGCAGGAAGATTCGGATTCCATCGCAAACCAGCCATCCTGCCCCACCCCAAGGAGTGGAGGAGCCCAGGCCAGCACTGGGCAGGCGCAGCAGGCCTCAGGGCTGGAGACCCCACCATCCCTGCCACCCTCAAGGCCCGTTTATGGCCTCTCCTTTTAGCAAGTTCCTACTGTCCAGCCACCAAGCAAGCTCAGAAGACACACCAGCTGAGAGACACTGGAATTATCAAACAAAGAATTTAAACCAAGTATGATCAATATGCTAACGGTGTTGATACACACGCAGTATAGGAACTGATGGCCAAAGTACACAGATACGGAAATTCTAAGAATAATAAAGAAGTGTTAGAGAGAGGGGGGAAAAAACCACTGTAACGGAAATGAAGCGTACCTCTCAATGGGCTCATTAGTGGAGTACCTTTTGCTGATAAAAGAATCTTTGAAAGCCGGGCGTGGTGGCGCACGCCTTTAATCCCAGCACTCGGGAGGCTGAGGTAGGTGGAGCGTTGTGAGTTCGAGGCCGGCTTGGGCTACAACGCGAGCGCAAGGCCGGCCTGAGCTACATAGTGCGACCCTGCCTCGAAAAACCAGGGCTGGGAGTTTGGCTCAGTGGCTTAAGCGCCTGCCCTGGCAGGTGCAAGGCTGTGAGTTCAATTCCCGGTGCCGCTAAAAAAAAAAAAAAAGAATCTTTGAGCTTGAGGATATCTCAATACAAAACTCCAACCTGGCATGGTAGCACAGACCTGCAACCTCAGCATGAGGCTGAGGCAGGAAAATCATGAAGCCAGACTAAACTACATAGTGAGACCATGTCTCAAAAACACCCATACAAAAAAAAAAAACAAGAGTGGGTGTGGTGGCATGTGCCTATAATCCCAGAACTTAGGAGGCTGAGGCAGGAGGATTATTGTAAATTCAAGGCCAGTTTGAACTACTGGCCTTGAATTTACAATATCAAGACCCTGTCTCACAAGAACTAACAAATGAATGAAAGAAAGCCAACCAGCCAGCCCACCCCAAACCAGACATGGTGACACACACCTATAATCCCAGCACATTCTAGAACACTGAGGAAAGAGGACCACAGCTCCCCCAAAAAGAACCACAGCCATCCTCAGCGACCGTGGGGTTCTGAGCTCCTCTAGTGAGAACAGATGAGTTCTTATTAGAAACACCAGCATGGCATGCTTCTCCAGGAGAATCACCAGCATGGCACGCTTCTCCAGGAGAATCACCAGCATGGCACGCTTCTCCAGGAGAAACAGCACACCACCTTCCTGTCCAGGTCTCCTTTTATGCCGTTGACAACAGTCTTCGGGTGAGCCTTCCACACCCATGCTGACTCAGTTCAGCTGCGTGTTTCAAATTGATCATAAATTAATCCAACACACTATTTACCCAAACGGGCTAAAAACTCACGTCCACACAAATACGTATACACAGATGTTTATAGCAGGCTATATTCATGATTGTCAAAACCCGAAGTGCTCAAATGTCTTTAGGAGCTGAATGCACACTACATATCCAGACCATGGAATACTACTCAGCACTAAAGGGAAATGAGCCAGCAAGCCATGAAAAACCGTGGAGGATATGAAAATTCATATCATTAAGTGAACAAAGGCAATCTGAACTGGCTACAAACTCTGATTCTAACTGTAGGTCATTCTGGAAAAGGAAAAACTGTGAAGATAACAGACAAGTAGAAGCCAGGGGATCCTTAGGGGAGGGAAGTTGCCTTGTATGATACTAGCTAGGAATGGCAGACGTGGGTCACTCGACATTTGTCCAAACCCACTATACAAGATACAAGACCAAGAGTGAGGGGCAGGGAATACAGCTCAGTGGCATAATGCCTGCCTGACAAGCATGAGGCCCTGAGTTTGATTCCCAGCACCAAAAAAAAAAAAAACCAAGTATAAACTCTACAGAAACGACGGAGCGAGGTAGTAATGTGTTAATGCTGCTTCATCCACCAGAACTCTGGGGAGGGATGTTAGTAACTGAGAAGGTTGACATGGAAGGGACAGGAAGTGGATGGGAAATCTTTACCTTTCACTTGATTTTACTGTAAAGCTAAAACTGCTCTCAAGAATAAAGTCTATTTTAAAAAATGGAATGAAGTATTGATGCTACAGCATGGATGAATCTCAAAAACACGCTAAGTGAAAGAAACCAGACACAGAAGGTCTCACTTTGTGTGATTCCATTTAAATGAAACACTCAGAACAGGGAATCACATGCAGACAGGAGTGGAGTGGGGAGCGCTGCTAAGGTACAGAGGTTTTCCAGCAGGGTATGAAAATTGCTCTCCAGTTGCTTGTGGGCACAGATGCACAAATTCTGTGAATACTTTGAAAACCACCAAGCTACACAAAATGTAAACTGGTGAAATGTACAGTATATGAATTATATCTCAATATAAGTTATTTGGAGAAAAACCTAAATACATAAATGAGTAAGCTTTGAGAGCCTAAGATAGGAGGATTTGAAGTTTGAGGCTAGCCTCAAACTGTCAATTCAGTGAAACCCTACCTCAAAATGAAAATAAAAAGGCCTGGGGTGAGCCGGGCGTGGTGGCACACGCCTTTAATCCCAGCACTCGGGAGGCTGAGGTAGGCGGAGCGTTGTGAGTTCGAGGTCCACTTGGGCTCCAATGTGAGTGCAAGGTGCGACCCTGCCTCAAAAAACTAGGGCTGGGAGTTTGGCTCAGTGGCTTAAGCGCCTGTCTGGCAGGCGCGAGGTTGTGAGTTTGATCCTTGGTGCCACAAAAAAATAAATAAAATAAATTTAAAAAAAAACGGCCTGGGGTGTAGCCCAGTAGTAGAGCACCTGCCTAGCATGTGTGAGGCCCTGGGTTCAATCCCAAGAACAGCATAAATAAATAAAGATAAAATAAATACAGTAAATGTGTACCTCAATGCTCTCTGATGTAGAGCACAGGTTCTATATAATATAAACATGTATATTTAAATCCTGGTTAAAATATTGTTTGCATCATTATTGCAATTTAAAAAAAAGGGTAAGTTTTTACTTAGTGAAGCCTACACAAGTCCTGAAAATGCACAGATTTCCAATCCACTTGGATCTGCCCTGATATCCAATAAAGAACAAACAATTCTAGAGCAAAAATAAAATTTAAATAAAAGGGCTGGGGATATAGCTCAGCAACACAGTGCCTGCCTGGAAAGTGTGAGGTTATGAGTTCGAATCCCAGTATCCCCCCTCCCCCCAAAAAAAGACTCCTAGAGTAATGCCCTATGGTGCTCTGGTTAATGACAAAAAGCATTGAAAACTTGAGCTTTTCTTCTCTCTCACCCCCTTCTCCCCAGTACTGAGGATTGAACTGAGTTACAACCCCAGCCCTTTTAGGGTCTTGCTAAGTTGCCAGTATGAGGCTCAAACCTGTGATCTTCCTGCTCAGCCTCCCAAGAGTTCTAGGATTACAGGCATGTGCTACCACAGCCAACTAAAACTTGGGCTTTTTTTGAACACACACACACACATCTTAAAATGCTCACCTGGGTCTCACAAAGGATGAGTGACAGGGGCAAGAGGGGAGCAGAGAAGATGCTCAGAGCTGGCCTGAGAAATGTTCATTCTGAAAGTTAAAAGCGGGGCACCACGACAGAGGTATCTGAGGTCAAACATCTGCCTTGCGTCCCGAAGCCCCTTAAAGGGGTCTCCACTGGCTTGTGTGCAGACGTCTCCCACCCAAAGCTCAGCTGCAGCCGAGGGCCCTGTGGCCCTTTCTGTTTCCTATCTACATCAGCCAGGTTCAAGACGACCACCAAGTGAACCAGAAACAAAGCACGTTCACAAATAGGTAACTTACAGGGTAACAGGAACAAAATGAGAACCTCCAGCTTTACAGATTCACTGAAGTGTTCTCCAGGGAATGAGCTCCCCTGACAGACAGACACGCAGGACACCTGCAATTACAGGCTTTCCAGACAGGCGACTGGGAAACTGTGGGAGGGCAGGACCAGCCCCTTGCTATACCCGGCCCCTGCAGAGCACACCCAAGAAGCAGCTCAAAGCAGCTCCCTGCACAGACTTCCCTTCCCCAGAAAGGAATCCAGGCGGAAGCAAGGATTTCACTGGGAGACACCTCTGGGAGGCTGAAGCCCGAGAAAGGCCAGTTTCAAAGACACCCTCCTCACACCAAGGGGTTGGCAGGTGTGCAGAGCCCGTGCCTGTGGAGGCCAAGGCGGCTGAGGTGCAGCAGAGCGGGGAAAGGCTGGGCCCTCACCTCAGGTATCAGCCGCCTCCTTTTCACACTGGTGACACAGTCTGGCTGGCTGTCGCCGCCCAGCTGCCGGCGTTTGCTGGACACCTGGAGGGCCGTGAAGACGCTGTCCAGAGGGTGCTTCTCCGTGGTCCTGGAGCTCAGCGAGCAGTCCAGAGCAGCATCCTCGCTCTCTGTCTCCACCTTCACAGTGTTATTTTTTAGAACTGCAGCAGAGAAGAAAGAGGGCTCAATGGGGAACATCAGTCCTGCTCCTCTGAGACCAGCAGGCGTGTGCAGACCACCCTCCAGTCATGTTCCACAGAGGATGAAGTCTCATCACACAACCCTGCGCTTTCCAGCCATGGGTTTCTTTTGTCTTTTTTTTGAGAGATGATCTCGCTATGCCATTTAGGCTGGCCTTGAGCTCATTTTGTAGCCCAGGCTGGTCTCAAACTCACAATGATCCTCCTGCCTCAGCCTCCAAGGGCTGGGATTACAGGCGTGTGCCACCACGCCTGGTTCCAGCCATGTGGTCTTTGACTGATTGCACAAGTGCTATGCAATGAAACCACGTTCCAGACTCAAAACTGGTTTAAAAGCTGGGCATGGTGGCACATGCCTGTAATCCCAGCACTCAGGAGGCTGAGGCAGGAAGACTGATGTGTGAGGTTGAGGCCAGCCTGGGCTACGAGGTGAGTTCAAAGCCAGTCTAAACTGCATAGCAAAACCGTCTCAAAAAGACCAAAACAAAACAAAAAAAAAAGGTTTAAAAGTCCTTTGTGGAAAGGCAAGAGATAGAGAAAAACAGCCAAATATTACCTTTTTGGTGCTAGTACAATGTAACTATGGGTTGGGTGTAGTGGCACACAACTATAATCCAGTACTGTGGGAGACTGAGGCAGGAGGACTGCAAGTTCAAGCCCAACCTTAGTGATTTATTAGCAATTTAACAACACCTGACACCTGTCTCAACATCTGTCTCAAAAATGAAAAAAAAGCTGGGGATACAGCTCGGTGCAGAGGTCCTGGGTTCTATTCACAACCGCAAAAGAAGTAACTGAAAAACTCTGAGATTCTTGTAACAGGTGTGTGGCTAAAGGGTTATGGGAACAAAGGGTAGAAGAAAACTTTTCCTTACTTAACTTTTTATATTTTTGAACTGTCTGAATTTTACAGCCTAGTCAAAAATATTAAATTGAAAACTTTTACCTTCTTCTACATCTTCATTGAATTCAGTTGAGTTCATCTTCTATTCCACTAAATGAAAAGACAAAGAAAGTCTTCATTTATTGCTTGATTTTTTTTCTTCCTTATTTTCCCCTACCCACAACCCCGGCTCTGGGGAACAGGAGGCTGAAGGCTCCACAGCACTGAGGGACGTGTTCTGGGCCGGGGTCACAGATGCCAGGAGGAGCTGGCAGGCGCTGCCTCTGGGGCTGGAGCAGGGCCCTTCACAAACCTTCTCGGGGACAGAACACACGAGAAACAGCTATGGAACGCACTCACTGGCCAGGGAAACATTCTTTGAGCAAATCAAGCCTTAGAAAGGCCCTCAAACTGGATGTCCCCTTTTAGTCTCTGCATATAAATCCTAGGCATGAAATGAAAGGCTACAGAAGAAGGCAGCTGTGAATTCCAATAAACCAAGCTGAGGCCTTAATACCCCAGGTAGCCGAGAGCCCTGTGCAGCCCGTAACCTGTGCCACTGACAACTCGGAATGTGACCACAGCAAACGGCAGTGCACTAAGTATAAAATACACAACAGATTTCTGCCTCAGCCTAGTAACAGGAATGTAAAGCCCTGCATTAGTAATTGTTGGACACTGATCATATGCTGCCATGATAGTATTTTGGATTTATGGACTAAATAAAATACTTCATCAAAACAAACTTCACCTATTCTTTAAATCTGGTTACTAGAAAATTTTAAACTATACATGGGGTCCCGTTATATTTTTACCGGGCAGCACTAAGTGAGCCCTTCCTACAGAAGCAACAAGGAGAGACAGGCACCCCACCCAGTCGCATCCCAACAGACCTGGGAGGATGAGGCAGGAAGCGTGCAGGGGCACTGTCACAGTGGAGCCAGCCCTGCCTGCGACCGCCACAGCTGAGATGGAACTGACACCATTGTTACTATTACAGCTAAGCATTTGCAATCCGTTGAATCCCATGCAGCACGTGCACTAACAGTCCAAGGTACAAAGGAGGTAGTAATATTTGGAACAGAAGGCTCCAAATTGCAACCTTTCTTTTTTATTTTATTTTATTTTGGTACCAGGGATCGAACTCACGACCTTGTGCTTACCACGCAAGTGCTTGAGCCACTGAGCTAAATCCCCAGCCCAAATTGCAATCTTTGATGCTGCCACTGCATAGCTGTGGTTCCCACAACTGACTCCGGTGACTGCAGACACAGAGTTCTCACTTTTATTAATGAGCACAGGAAGAAGGACCATGGAACATCTCTGTGACACTTCTGTCAGAGGGATGCCAGCTACAACATGCAGGAAACATTCAAGGGGCAGCCATGGACAGGGGTGTGGTCAGCACATCATCTTTCACTTTAGAGGGGCGGATGATGTGGGGCAGGTGATCTCACGCCCAGCAATAATTTCAAAATCCACCAAGCATGGTCAGAGCTCCATAGTGTTTCTATGGAGTACTGTTCTCAGAGCACCCCAATGACACTAAGACAAGCATGGTTCTTTTCACTCTTGAATTACACTACCTTTCAGAGCGCTAAAAGAGAAAATAAGATTGGAAATTAAAAATAATTTCTGCTCACAAAGCTATCTCCTTCTGAAAAACACCAAAAGTACAGTATCATTGAAGGAAACAAAACACTCAGTGAACTTTAAGGATCCATGCACTGTTTTATCAGGTAAAGTTCAGCAATTCTCCCATTGTATTTCAAGGAATAGAGCTTGCCTGTGCGCTGGGTATGCCTGAGGGGACAGAACTGGCCGGCCAGGCACAAAGTCCGGCCCAGTTCCAGCCCAGCCAGGGGCCTGGCAGGAAACATTTCAGGTCAGCCAGTGCCCTCAGAAGCTGCCACACAATCACATATCGATCCCCTCCCAACAAAGGCAGGAGAAGCAGAACAGAGTGCAGGCCGTCAGAGACAGGCACAGTGTACCAGTTACATTCTTATGGTTAAAAAAAGGAAACAGAAGAGATGGCGGATGATTTACTTGAGGAAAAATGGTGATGGTGAAAAAATACTCCAGAGAGTCTGGCTAAGTGGAAAAGTGTTAGAAAAACATTCAAGCTAGACCTGCAACCCCAACACCTGGGGTCTGAGGACTCCTATGAGACCAGCCTAGGTTACACAGCAAAGAGCCTGTTTCCAAAAAACAAAAACCAATCAATCAATAAAAGGATGAGCAAACACTAGAAGAAAAGGAAATGAAAAGTCAAGTGTGGTGTTGTACCCTTATAATCCCAGCACCGTGGGAAGCTGAGGCAGGAGGCCTGCAAGTTTAAGCCCAGTCTGGGCAATTTATGAACTTGGCAAGACCCTGTCTCCCTGTCTCAAAAAATCAAAAGATTAAAAAAAAAAAAAAAAAAAAGGATTGAGAATGTAGCTCAGTGTGAAGGCCCTGGGTTTAATCCCCAGTACCACCACCAAAAAAGAAAAAAGATTGGACAAAAAAGCACAGCACAGCGAACTCACAAGAAACTCACCCACCCATGTCCCTCTGGCACCTGTCCTAAGGCGCTGCATGGAGCAACCATCTGGGGCACTACAAAGGCAAGGTAGCACCCTGATGGTGAAGCCCCAGAAGTGACAGCACGAGGGCAGAGGATGCTGGGAAGCCCAAAGGCTTGGAGCGAGGTGGGGGGAAGGGCCAGCTGCCCGTGCATCCAACGCGTGCACAGGTGCTTCTTCGAACTTTTGCAGACTAGCGACAGATGCCAGGGAAGCAGGGAGGCAACCCCGAGCCCTCCAGACAGCCACCTGCTGGGCAGCGGCAAGCGGGGAAGGTCCTCTTCACACCGCAGCCCACAGCGTGCATGCTGAGCACCCGGCTGCCCATGCACGCACACCTCCGCCTCACTCTGAGCTACCTCAATCCCAGTGTCACCAAGAAAGAAACCCGGGACAGGCCACCGGCTCAGCGTCACGCAGAGACTGAGTGGCAGAATCAGAGTGGAAAGCGAGTCTGTCTGTACCTCCTGTCAGCCAGCCAGAGGAGGATGAGCAGCGCCCTCCTTCTTTTGGAGGGTGCTTTCAATGAACCCAGCCTGGCCCTAGGCTCGGGGCTCTGTCCAGCAGCAGGGAGAACCAACCCACGCTCCTTTCACCAGAGAAGCTACCTGGAAACCCAGCCTGCTTGGGGCCTGGAAAGAGACTCCACCCTGCCGTGCATGGAAGTTTCTGCTCAGGACGTGCAGGTCACTCCCTGCATCCCCAAGCCAACGGGTGACAGTTCAGCAACAAGTCACGGCACGGGAGAAAGGAGATGAGTATCACGTTGCTACCTCCATTTCCTGGTCATCTGTTCAGTGGAGGGTCACGAACTCTGGTCTCCGTGGGTGGACACGAGCACCCGGATGCTGGGCATGCCGCAGACATTCCTTCCCATTGTGTAACTGCAGGTGAGGAGGGGCCACGCGGCCACCACGGTCCCGACAGCATCCGGCTGCTGCCACGCCTGCGTCCTCCACCTGCTGGCCTGCGTGGGACCTCTTTCAGTGTCCCCTCCCTTCAAAACCTTCCTCCTCACCACAAACCTCAAACCAGGAGTCAACCTGCATGCAAGCTGCAGCCCCCCCAAATCAGCTCTCTGCCCACAAAGCGGCTGTCCAGTCACTGGTTACTGTCAGGGATGGGAGCGAATGCTGGAAATCCCAGTGCTCAGGAAGTGGGGTCATGAGGATGACTAAGATCCTGTGCCAGCCAACGCTACAGTGAGTTCAAGAGCGGCCTGGACTGCACAGTGAGACCCTGCCTCATAAACACAAACCAGCCAGGCATGGTGGCGCACGCCTGTAATCCCAGCACTCAGGAGGCTGAGACAGAAGGATCACCTCAAGTTCGAGGCCAGCCTAGCTACACAGAGTGTTCAAGGTCAGCGTGAACTACAAAGACCCTGTCTCAAAACAAATAAACAAGTCTGCCCAGAGATGCTCCACATCCATGGCTCTCAGCCAGCGGCTGTGGGGCCGGCTCAGGTGGCACCATCAGCAGGCCTGTAGCCTGGGCCGGCCAGCGCGGGAGAGGGTAGTGTATACACCACCGAGCTGACGCTCCATCCGGGGCTCTTCCTGGGGGCTGGGAGCCGCAGCTCCCCGTAGGAGACCACAAGATAGAAACACCTGTGAAACTGCCCTTTCCTTCCCTCTCACTCTGGGTGTGGGGGAGCTGTCCGGAGGCCATAGGCCGGCCCATCGACGGAGCCGGAGGCAGAGGCAGAGTCGGAGGCGGCAGGAGAGCTCCCTGCAGCCCTCTGTCCTGACGCCAGGGACCGCCCCTGCCTGGGAACACTAGGTGAGGGCCACCCCACATCGAGCTGTGCCCAGCCCGCAGCTGCCTTCCAGTAAGCCAGACGCTAAAGGGAGTTGCATAACTGTCAACCGTGTTGCTCATTTTATTAGGTTTTTTTATTTTTATTTTTATTTTTTTTTCGGCACCGGGGATTGAACTCACAACCTCGCGCCTGCCAGGACAGGCGCTTAAGGCACTGAGCCAAACTCCCTGCCCTGGTTTTTTTTTTTTGAGGCAGGGTCGCACTATGTAGCTCAGGCCAGCCTTGCACTCACACTGTAGCCCAAGCCGGCCTCGAACTCACAACGCTCCGCCTACCTCAGCCTCCAGGGTGCTGGGATTAAAGGCGTGCGCCACCACGCCCGGCTTATTAGGTTTTTTTAAAAAGCCTAGCTGTGTTTCACAAAAATGTTATTCCCTATCCTTGTAATGGATATTTATTCTTGCTAGTATTGGTCATTTAAAAATAACTAAGTCTTTAAATTTTACCAGCTTTATACTCTTTAACATCCTAAGTATGGACAGATATAGCCCACAAAAAAGAAAGCCCAGGGGTCACCAATAATTTTAAAGTCTAAAGGGATCTTGAGTCTGACAGGTTTGATGACCCTGCTTCTTGCCTCTTTTTAAGTGAAATTAACGTATCACTGAAACGTGTCCATCACTACCGTCTTTACTCTGAGTTCCCCCAGAACAGATCCTGAGTCGGTTTCTCTGGGAGACCCAGGCTGGCTCCCTTCTGCTGAGGTGTCAGGCAGTGTGGGGGGCCAAGGGGGGCAGTTTTGCCCGCACCCCAGCAAGCGCAGCCAGCACTGCGCTTTACAGCGATGAGGCTGCGCAGCGCACGTTCCACCGCGCGGCAGGGCAGCGCCCGTGCGGTCCGTTTTACAATGGCACTGACGCGCAGCTGGAAAGCAGAAAGGGGCCTCAGAGACGGCGTGCGCACTTTCCCTACTGCAAGTCCCGCGAGGCCAGGCCTGCCGTGGGCAGGGGCGCTGTCCCCGTGCAGGGCTCACACGCCAGGCTGGGGCAGAGAGCAGTCCCACAGGAATACGCGTGAACCCTGTAATTGTGGCAAGGGCTGAGGGCGGGGGAGAAAAGTAGCGGGAAAGGCAGAGTGGTCAGAACCTCAAGGTCAGGGGCCAGCACAGCACCACAACTCACCCCTAGCAAACGCTGGCAGGGTCTTGCTATGTAGTTCAGCCAGGCCTTGAACACACTTTGTAGCACAGGCTGGCCTTGAACTCACAACAATCTTCCTGCCTCAGTCTCCTGAGTGCTAAGATTACAGGTGGATGCGAATTTTTAATCTCTAACACGGACGTACAAGACTTTCATCCCCCTTAAGGAGGGAGATAAATTCTTAAGTTTTGGTACTGGGGATTGAACCCAGGGCCTGTGCACTAGTTACATCTCTGACCCTTTTTCATTTTATATTTTGAGACAGGGTCTTGCTATGTCACTAAATTGCCCAGGCTAGGTTACAATTTGTGGTCCACCTGCTTCAGCCTTCCAAAATGCTGGGATTACAGGAGTACAGCACTATAACTGGGAGTGGGGAGAGAGAATGTTAACCAAAATTAATTTGAGGGGGAAAATCCACACAGGAATAGCTTTGTCCACTTCAAGCAATAACTTGGTATTTCTCATCATGTTCCACAGACCGCTGGGTAAAGCTGGGGTAGAACTCAGTAGGGAAGAGCTTCCCTAGCATTCCTGGGTTCAATCCCAGTGATGGGGGAGAGAGCACCCTAACCTAATCTTTCTGTACCTACAGAGCTCACGCACTTGGAAACTTGTGATTCTGAGCCACAGCAATGAGAAAAAAAGCCAGAGGACAATGAACCTGGGCCTGGAGGCCTCCTCACACTTGGTGGTTACATTTACCCTGACCACAGGAAGGAACTGGAGGCTGGACTGTGACTGTGGGCATCTGGAGGCAGGGAAACCCTCCAGAACCATTAGCCATTATTCATTACTGATACACTGCATGAACACCTGCAAAGCACGCGTAAGAGAAACTGGGCATGGTGCCTTGCACCTGTGATCTCAGCACTTGGGATTAGGCTGAGGCAGGAGCAGTGCCCAGAGTTTGAGGTTAGTCTGAAGTACGTAGTGAATTCAAGGTCAGCCTGGAATACAAAACAAGATCCTGTCTCCAAGACAAAAAAACAAACAACAAAAAAAAAACAACAAAAAAAAACTGCCAGGCTTGGTGGCCCACACCTGTAGTCCTCACACTTGGGTGGCTGAGGCAGGAGGATTGCCACAGATTTGAGGCCAGCTAGGCTACATACTGAGACCCTGTCTCAAACAAACAAAATTCCAATAAAGCCAAACGTGAATGAAAAGGAGAAAAAGAATCAACTTTAAACCCAAGAAAATGTCATTTCCCGGTGGATGCCTAACAGGCTATCACTACATTTGTCCAAGACTTGGATTCTTTTTCAAAATGTGCCAAATTTCAGGGGTGAAACAAACCAACCCAGGCCAAGCGTCCTGGGTCAGGAACCTGAGCAGAGCTGCGGCCAGACTGCTCGGCAGAGTTGAAGCTGGCAGCGGGCGCTGACGGTCTAGAAAGGAGGCTCTGCGGTTCTGGCTGTCAGAGGCACTCGGCTGTCTCCATCCAGCGCCGGGACGATTGTCCGAGGGACTCTCTGCGGCTCTCCTGGACTCAGGGACCTCTCCTGCAGCCTCCTCCCTCACCTCAACTCTGGGCCGACCTGGGCACCGGAAACTTGCCAGGGAGGCTCTGGAGGAACTGAAGGCGTGGAGAGCCGAGGAGCTGGGCTGTTGGAAAGGAAGGAGCCTGCAGAGCTCAGTGTTGCAGCGGGGGCGGGGAGCTGGGGAATTTGCGCTTAGGTGCAGGGTGGGGGATGACTGGCAAAGCAAGGTGCCCCCGGAGGACCATTGTCTCTTCCTTCCCCAACCCCCGGGCTCCACAGAAAGCATTCTCTAGTGCTGGCTCCACAGAAAGCATTCTCTAGTGCTGGCCTCAGCACAGGCAGCTGGGGGGCCCAGCACTCACCTACCAAGCTCTCTGAAGAGCCCGGCGCTGTGGCAAGGTCAGACAGACCAGGCTCTTTGTAAGAACCGCCAGAGACTTGTGGCTGGCCCCAAGTCACACAGGACAAGCAGCAGGCCCAGAAATGGGAAGTACTTGGCTTCCTGCAACCTCGAGGTTCAAATCCTAGCCAGCTGACTCCAGATGCTGCCCCGCTACCAGCCAGGACCTGCAGGTCAGGGAGGAGCTGGCTCTGCAGCTCTGCCTTTGGCCACTCGAAGCAAATCCTCCTTCCCCCAAGCCCTGTTTTCTGATGTTAGGTGAAGCAAACTCTGTCTTGCTACATTTCCTTGAGGTGAGCCCCAGAACAAGGAATATGTTTCAGGGCCAGGTGTGGTGGCACATGCCTGTAATCACAGCATTTGGAAGACTGAGGCAGGAGAACTGCCACAGGTTCAAGGCCAGCATGGGCTCTATAGTGAGTTCAAGGCCAGCCTGGACTACATAGCAAGACCCTGCCTCAAAAAAAAAAAAAAAAAAAAAAAAAGGGATGTGATTCGAAACTAAGACACTGTGGACTATTGATTTTTTACAACCCCTTGGTCCACACATTCATTTTAGAAATATCAGTAATAAAATAAACTCAAGGCCGGGCGTGGTGGCGCATGCCTTTAATCCCAGCACTCGGGAGGCTGAGGTAGGTGGAGCGTTGTGAGTTCAAGGCCGGCTTGGGCTACAATGCGAGCGCAAGGCCGGCCTGAGCTACATAGTGCGACCCTGCCTCAAAAAAACCAGGGCTGGGGAGTTTAGCTCAGCAGCTTAAGCGCCTGCCCTGGCAAGCGCAAGGTTGTGAGTTCAATCCCCAGTAACGCAAAAAAAATAAATAAATAAAAAAAATAAAATAAAATAAACTCAAGGATGTTAAAGGTTTAAGTAAAACCAAAACCTCACTTCAGCCCTTTCAAAACTACCACATTACGTGATTTGATTTCATACACTTCTCCACTATAAGTCATAATTACCTTCTCCCCCACCCTAGATTTTTGAGACAGGGTCTCGCTATATAACCCAGGCTGGTCTTGAAATTGCAGCAAACCTCCTGCCCCAGTCTCCTGAGTACTTGGATTATAGGTGTGTGCCACCATGCCCAGTTTAACTTCTAGAAATTAAATTCAGAAAAAGAGAACAGCAACTGATACTCATATAGCTGGCTCCACACTCTAAGGGTTCGACGTGTTAATCCATGGAATCCTGACAGGACCTCCTCCTGCACAGCTGGAGGATGCAGGCCAGCTCTGCACCCTGCTGGGGGATTCAACAGGTCAGGAAGAGGGACCAGGTGTGGGCAGACTCCCAGATGCCGGCCTCTGTCCAGCCTTCCAAGGCGAGCAGGCAGCATCTGTGCGCTGGGCTCCGGATGCAGGAGAATGTCAAGCAGCCGTGAGCACCCTCAGATGACCTAGCTGGCCACAAGAGAGTACAGTTCAAGATGTAATTCCACAATGAACTTCGAGTCAGGGTAAACTAGGTTACAAACTCTGACCTTTAACCAAAATTATGGTGTGGGTTGGTTGGTTTGTTTGAGACAGGGTCTTGTTACGTCATTTAGGCTGGTCTTCAATTCACTATATAGCCCAGGCTGGCTTTAAACTAACAGCAGTCAGCCTCCCAAATGCTGGGATTACAACACGCATGTACCATGATGCCCAACTTTAACCCAGATTTTCTCCTTTTTTTTTTTTTTTTTTTTTTTTTTACTTTTTGGAGACAGGATCTCTCTCACTGTGTAATTTAGGCTGTACTCAAATAAACAGAAACCCTCCTGTCTCAGCTTCCAGAGTCCTAGGATTACAGGTGTGTACCACCATGCCCAGCTTTAAACCAGATTTTTAGAAAGGCTTTTAGCCAGTTACAGTGTTTAGCATTTAACACCACAGAGTTGCTCACCTATCCACCCAAGCTTTGGTTCCCCTGTAAAATGAAACAGTACAACTATCTCAAGTGTTTTCGTGAAAATTACAAAGCACTCAATGTGACCTGTTAAAAAATTTTTTAAATTTTACAGATAAAATTTTTAAAACAAACTGTAAAACAAAATCGGTTAAAGGCTAGCATAGTAGTGCACACCTGTAATCCCAGCACACAAGAGGCTGAGGCAGGTGGACTGCTGCCAGTTCAAGGCCACCCTGGGCTACTCAGTGAGTTCAAGACCATCCCAACTAAACAGCAGGACCCTGTTTCAAACAAACAAGAAGCAAAATAAGATTTACAGAAGTTTAGCTTTTCTTCCAAATAAAAAAATAAAAAGTAAGGAGAGAAGGGTAAAATCAAATCAAAGGCTCTCCCCAAGGACAGGAAGAATGTTCCCAGGCCATTCCATTTCACCACCACCAGCTGGGTCTCTGGGTTCACAGGTCATCCAGCAACCTCAGGGCTCTCAGAACCCGGCCCTCTTGGCAGTGGCATGCTGCCCATGGGACTAGCAGGACATGTTCACAATTTGTTTTTATTTTTAGACACATCTGCAACTACAGTTTGAAAAGTACCAGTCCTTACAAAACCAGGGCAATTTTCCCCAAGTTATTCTAAAGCTGTAATTGTTGCTGCTTTCCTTATGGTCAGAACACAGCCTCATCTTTTTCAGCAGGCAGATTTTTTTTTGGGTTCCAGGGATCACAACCTTGAACCTGCCAGGCAGGCGTTTATGCCACTGAGCTAAATCCCTGGCCCTATTTTTTGAGACAGGGTCTCACTGCAGTTCAGGTTGGCCTTGAACTCACTTTGTAGCCAGGATGGTCTCGAACTCTCAATGATCCTCCTCCCTCAGCCTCCCAAGTGCTGGGATTAAAGGTGTGTGCCACCACACCCAGCTAGAAGGCTGATTTTAAATACATCTCAAGTAAGATTAAAAATGGAGGGAAGGTATATCATCAGAAGACCTGTGCATTAAACTTCAGTTCTTTTTTTTTTTTTTTGCGGCACTGGGGATTGAACTCACAGCCTCACCCCTGATAGACAGGTGCTTAAGCCACTGAGCCAAACTCCCAGCCCTAGTTTTATGAGGCAAGGTCTCACTATGTAGCTCAGGCCGGCCTTGCATTCGCCTTGTAGCCCAAGCCAGCCTTGAACTCACAACGTTCCACCTACCTCAGCCTCGCAAGCGCTGGGATTAAAGATGTGCACCACCACACCTGGCTAAAACTTCAGTTCTAAAACAAGTTTGAACCAGGCATGGGGATGAATGCCTGTAATCCCAGGACTTGGGAGGCTGAGGCAGGATGACTGCTGAGTTCGAGGCCAGCCTGGGCCACATACTGAGTTCAAAGACAGCCTAAAGTAGTGAGACCCTGTCTCAAAAATAAATAAATAAATAAATAAAATAATAATAAATGTTCATGTAATCAAACCTGTCAGGATTGAGTCCAATTTCCCTTTTCCCATTTACCAGTCATTCTGCCATGCCTTTGCTCACATAAGATGCCATGAAGGACCCCCGGGGGAGGATGTGAAGACGCGTGTCAATGGGACACCTGTAATACACTGCTGGGATGCTGGCCTTCATTTCCGTCTGCTGGGTCCTAACTGGCCTCCCTTCTTGCTCCGTGTGTGGGAGGGTGACAGTTGGGGGTGGGAAGACAGCAACAGGACACTTCTCTGTTAATTAGTCCAGCAGGAGACATCTCCTGTCTAGTTAAAGCCCACACTGGATGGCAGCTTTTACGTAACAGATGGGGGTGGAGGTGGGGACAGGATTTCACTACCTACTTCAGCCTGTCTTTGAACTTGCTATGTATATGTGGCCCAGCCTCGAATTTGCAGTGATTCCTCTGCCTCAGCCTCCCAAGTGCTGGGATTACAGGAGTGCTTCTAGGATGCATCACCATGCCCATGACAGATTTCAAAGGCTCTAGATTCTGTCTAAAGATTTCAAGGGCCAGAGACACTCTAGCTAACCCACCTGAACAACTGGCCACTCTGACCCTATCTTCCCAAATCCAGAAGTTTCTCTCCATTCACTTAGCAAATATTTAAAGAACACCTACTAAACTACCACACTGGTTAGTAGCTGAGAATGCAAACTAGTAAGACACAAAATCTTGCCCAAATTCCAGTATCGAGGGTAGGCCGCAGTGTCCTGAATGGCGCGGTATACTGCAAAACCAGAAACTGTAATTATATTGTGTTTATATTTTTTGATCAATTTTGCATACCTGTATCTTGTAATCTGAGCAACTACTTTGAAGATAACAATATGCAACATATTAACCATTTGCTATTATCTTATTTTGAAATTCTGTATCATTGTTCCGTTTTTTCTCTTCAAAATAAGAAAAAAAAAAGGGCCGGGAGTTTGGCTCAGCGGCACAGGCATGAGGCTGAGTTCAATCCCCAGTGCCACCAAAAAATAAATAAATAAATAAATAATAAATAAATTGACTTTTTTTTTTTTTTTGCGGCACCGGGGATTGAACTCACAGCCTCACGCCTGCCAGACAGGCGCTTAAGCCACTGAGCCAAACTCCCAGCCCTAGTTTTTTGAGGCAGGGTCGCACTATGTAGCCCAGGCCAGCCTTGCACTCACGTTGTAGCCCAAGCGGGCCTCGAACTCACAACGCTCCACCTACCTCAGCCTCCCGAGTGCTGGGATTAAAGGCGTGTGCCACCACGCCCGGCTTAAAAATTGACATTTAAAATAAGAAAAAAACCTGCAGGATGGAGGTGGGATACAGGGCAACAAAAGATCTTCTGCAAATATCTAACCCGAAGGACTCACTTCCGTGCCTCAGTTTGCTGTAGCCTTAGCTTTCTGGCACTCCACTGCTCCCCGTGACACGCTAAACATCTGTAGTAACGCATGCAAACGTTACTTTAAGGTGAAGTTAAACGCCTCCACGTAACTTTGAAATGTTTTAAGCCCATTCGGATAACCCCTTCTTTGCTTAGTCTTCGTGTCCAAAATTCCTCTGGATGAGCCACCTGAACAAACACTTTGTTTTTCTTTTAATGAAAATATACAGCGATACATATAGGTGCGCCACAAGGCCTTTAAAAAGCGTGGGAAACCACGCCACTGACAGAGAGGGCAAGGGGGCAGTCACGCGGGGCGGCAAGCGCCCCAGGGTGCAGCTCCGCTAGGGCCAGGAAGGCCTCTCGCCAGCCGGGTGCACACACACCCAAGGCGCCGGGCCCGCCTCCAGCGCCCGGGCAGCGGGAACCGCGGACCGCCGTGGAACGGCCGGGAGGGCCCCGCGCCCCCTAGCGGCGGGGCGCGTCCCTTTCCGCGCCCGGCCGCCACGGTCGCCGCTGCCGGCCTCGCTCCATTTGCAGAGTCCGGAGGCAGCGTCCCTTCGACCGGCGGCTCCTCGGCCTCCGGCGCGGCGCGGCCAGCTTGGCCGCTCCCTCCAGTCCCCGCCCCCTGCTCCCGCTCGGTCACCCCCTTCCACACGCGGCGCCGCCGTCCCCCGCCGCAGCCCGGCTGAGGCGCCGAGGGCTCCGCAGTCTTCCGGCGGCCCCGACCGCTCCATCGCGGCGCCTGACGGGGGTGCGGGGCCGGCGCGCAGCGCGAGTGGGGCGGGCGGCGGCTGCGGCGCGGACCGTTCCACTGCGCGTCCCCCCCCCGCCCTCCCGCGCGCGACGCGCGTGCTCCCCGGAACGCCATGGAGCCGCGGCGTTCCGAGCGGGCACAAAGGGGCGCGCGGCACAATGGGCGCGGCGAGTCCGTGGGCACCGGAGCTCCGGCGACCCGGCGCCGCGCGGGGTGGGCACTCTTCCCGGCGGGCGCGCGCTAGCAGCCCCCCTTCACGTCCCCTCCCCTGCGCCCGCCCCCACCCCGGCATGGATGTGGCCGCCGCCACTCTCGCGTCCATCTGCCCCGGAGCCGCCACTGCGCGGCGGGCCCAGTCCGCCCCGCACTTACCTGGGACGCGAGTTCTCTACTTTGCCGAGGGGCCCGCGCCGAGTTCGGGCGCCACGTGCGGGGGAGGGCCGGGGGTGGGGGCCGCGCACCGAGGGCCTGGCGGGGCGGCCCGCGGAGTTGCTGGGGGCGGCGGGCGGGCGCCGTGTATTTTCCCCTCTCTTTGTGTGTGTCCGTGCGCTGCGCTCTCGCGTGACGTGACGGGACTCCGTGTGTCATTTCCGCACAAGGACACAGGAGCCCCCGCTGCAGTGGAACCACAACCCCTCCGCCCCCACCCCCGCCCGCCCCTCCCCCTCAGCGGGGCACACGCGGGACCGGCGGCGGCGCTCGGGCGTGAACGGCAGCGGCGGGGAGCTGGGGCGCGCGCTCCGGGGACCCGGGCGGCCCTGTGCGCTCGGCCGGCGCCGCGCTGCGCTCCACGTGGGCCCGCGCCGGCTGCTCGGACGGGGGGCGGCGGCCGCGCACCCACGGCTCTGCGAGCTTGGCCCCGGCGGCTCGCCCCCCGCGGGTCATCGCTCTAAAACGTGGCTTCTCAGACCCGAGAGTTTGGCCTGAAATCCCTCTTTTAACACTTTCCCCCTCCCCCCGCGGGACGGGGACGGTGCGGAGCGTCTTCTGCCTTGGCGCCCGCGCCTCTCCCGCGTTTGTGGGGTTTCGGTCGCAGCCCGGGACCCCAGGGCGGGTCTTCCCGCGCCGCGCCCGGCACAAAGACATCGGGGCGCGGTGGCCCCGGCGGAGGGGCATGGAGTCCGGCGGGACGCGCGGAGCGACCCCGGCGCTGGGAAACGGTGGCTCTGGCCACTCCCCCAGCAGGGTGGCCGCCCTCAGCAGCGAGCCCGAGAGTACAAATCTGCTTTCAACTCGCAGCCCGAAGTTTTGAGGTTGGAGGCTGCGGCGTTAGGGCTAGAGAGGGGCGCCCGTGGACCCCAGCCCACGGCACGCGTGCACTTCGCGCTGAAGCGGCTGGAAACTCAGCGAAGACTTCTTGGGTCCACTCGCAACTCCCTGACCGGAGATCCCAAGCAGATAAATAGAAGCCTGCCCCGCGGTTATTTTCTCAAATATCCGTGATGGGGAGGGGGCGAGAGTAGGGAAACCCAATTCAGCATTGAAGCCACGTTTGTATTTTAAGCAAACAATGCGAATGTAAAAAAATTTTTTAAAGTCCTTTAATTTCCCGATCGAAGAAAGTATAAAAAGAAAAATGCAAATGGTCCCATCTGCTGCTCACAGCTGACTGGCTGCGGGAGAAGGCCATGTGGCCCAGCCGCGCGCGGTCAGTGAATAGGTGGAATAGATCTGAGAAGAAGGCATATGCTGGCTCCTTGCTGCCCAGTGGCGGCGAGGGCTTGAATTAACGTTTAGTTTTGGGTTACCATTCCTCTACCCGGCTCCAACTGGGAATTTAGACATTTTGTACGCTCCTCGCGTGCGGGTTTGAAATCCAGAGGCACAGAGGGTTCAGTTATCTAAAATCTTCGATGAGCTTCGAGGAACGTTGGAGCTGTGTTTGGATCGCAGACTTGCAGAAGTCAGTGCTAATTACTATGCAAAATTAGCCAGCAGCCTGGAGGAGGCTTTTGTAAAAGAATCTATACGTGCTCAGTGTCATTCAAAACAGGATGATGAAAAGAATGGGGCCGAGATAGCAGCCCTTCAAATTCAAAAGACTCGGGGTCGCCCTATCTACATTTAAAATAGGGCGGAGGGAGGAAGGGAGCTGGGCCGCTGGAGGGAAAGCGGTGCATTTATCCGTTCGCGGAAGACAAAGTGGAGGCGCTTGGATTTCTGCAGGGAACTTGACTTTTACACTTGCACATTGAATAACACGTAGGATGCAGGACATCGTTTCGCTTAGTTAACACATGCAGCAGCTTTATTCTCACCTCCAATTTAATGTGACAGAATTAGAATTTTAAAAGTAGAAGCTGCATTTCATTAGTTCCGTTTTCTAGGATTTCCCAGTAGAGGAGTTAAAGAGTAGCATTTAAGCTCATTTTGCATTTAAACCACTTCGCTGGAAAATTTAAGAAAGCCAAATGACCTTGTAAAAGTTTTAGGAAGAACCTCAAGAAATGTGTATTGGGAAGCTTTTAGCCAGTCATTCACAGTAACAGCTTAAGTATTTAAGGAAAAATTAAATAATAAAACTACAGAAATTAACGTTTCTG
Source organism: Dasyprocta punctata (assembly GCA_004363535.1). Classification (NCBI taxonomy): domain Eukaryota; kingdom Metazoa; phylum Chordata; class Mammalia; order Rodentia; family Dasyproctidae; genus Dasyprocta; species Dasyprocta punctata. The sequence continues at coordinate 58,451 of RJWM01009343.1, forward strand.
TGTTGTTAGAAACCAAAGATTATGGCAAGGGCAGTAATGTATTAAAAAATACAATTCATTAATGTAAATAAGCATCGAATACCTGGGCATGGTACCCCTGGCCTGGGCCCCTATGCTCTGGCAGGCCACAAGGTTGAGCCAAGCCTCTGCAAGTTAGCTCCTTAGCCAGATCCTGTGTCAAAAAATTTAAAAAGGCTGAAAGGGCCGGGGATATAGCTCAGTGGCACAAGCGCCTGTCTGGCAAGTGCGAGATCCTGAGTTCGACACCAAAAATAAATAGATAAATTTTAAAAATAAAAAGACTGGGAACCGGGCAAAGTGGCGTGTGTCTGTAAGCCCTGCGCTTGGGAGGCTGAGGCAGGAGGATTGTGGTATGGTGAGTTTGAGAGCTGCCCGGACTACATAATGAGACCCTTGCCTCAAAAAAGGGGAGGAGGGATGGGGGAGGGGCTAGTAATGTAGCTCAGTGCAAAGGCTCTTGAGGTCAATCAATTCCTAGTACCTCTGGAAAAGAAAAAAACTTCCAAGGCAAGCAGCCACAACCTCGCACCTGCCAGGGCAGGTGCTTAAGCCACTGAGCCAAACTCCCAGCCCTGGTTTTTTGAGGCAGGGTCACACTATGTAGCTCAGGCAGGCCCGCCTTGCGCTCACATTGTAGCCCAAGCCGGCCTCGAACTCACAACGCTCCTCCTACCTCAGCCTCCCGAGTGCTGAGATTAAAGGCGTGCGCCACCACGCCCGGTTTACTCTCACTTTTAAAATAGTGCTCAAGGTCAGTATATCAAGAGAGATGATCTGAAAAGTCAGCTGTGTCCATTAATGATGGCTGCTTAAAACCGGGCGTGGTGGCGCACGCCTTTAATCCCAGCATTCCGGAGGCTGAGGTAGGAGGAGCGTTGTGAGTTCGAGGCCGGCTTGGGCTACAACGCCAGTGCAAGGCCGGCTTGAACTACACAGTGCGACCCTGCCTCAAAAAACCAGGGCTGGGAGTTTGGCTCAGTGACTTACGCGCCTGTCTGGCAGGCGCGAGGTTGTGTTCAATCCCTGGTGCCGCAAAAAAATAAATAAATAAATAAAATAAAATGAAAGTGTGAGTAATAACCAAAATTGGAAGTCCGTGCCATCGAAGCAAAACAAAGTACCTACCTTCAAATGCTTTTGATGTTTATATAAGCATTTGGGTAATTTGTTTTTGTGTATAAGGAGGAAGGGAAAATAATACAAACAGGTAAAACATCTATAGGAATGGTTGTGTCTAATTTTGGAGTCTTAAAAAAATGTTCCGAGATGGGGAGGGGATTAAGAAAAAGAAATATATTATATACAAATAACCATCCCTCTATGATGAATGTAATTGTTATGTGCTACAAACACATAAAATTTTTAAAATTAAAATCTAAAAATTAAAAAAGTCCTAGCTGGGCATAATGGCACACACCTGTTATCCCAGCATTGCAGGGGGCTGAGGAAGGAGCATGGTGAATTCCAGCCCAGTTTAACAAGAGCCTATATTATAGATGGCTAAGTGAGGTAGAAATAGTATAGGCAGTCGGACAGGGCTGCTCCCTCAAGGGAGTCAGTGCAGAGGATGAGAACACAGCAGAAGTGGGCCTGGAGGCGCCTTGGAAGAAGATTAAAGTCTCAATGCCAGATTTCCGTACTTCCCTAAGGAGACTTGAGATTACTGGTACCACCTTTTGAGATTTCCCATATAAATAAACTATTATCTCATTGGGTCAGCCTCTCCCACCAACACTACTAAAACTAAGACTAATGACAAGACTAAGATTATGTATTTTTTTTCTCTTTTTTTGTGGCACCAGGAATCAAATTCACAGCCTCATATCTGCCAGGCAGGTGCTTAAGCCACTGAGCCAAACTCCCAATCCTAGTTTCTTGAGGGAGGGTCACACTATGTAGCTCAGGCTGGCCTTGCACTCACACTGTAGCCCAAGCTGGCCCTCGAACTCACAACGCTCCTCCTACCTCAGCCTCCTGAGTGCTGGGATTAAAGGCATGAGCCACCACGCCCGGCTTAGATTATGTATTCTTATTGGTTGATTATAAGTTGACCCACACTGTACCCACCCCTCATGACTCTGCTCTATGAAACTCTCAATGAAGTGGGCTTGTTGGCAACCCATTCAGAACCCTCCTATCTCACAGGAGCTCTTCCTATTCCCCAATAAATTTCCTTACTCTTAACTTCCATTGTCCCTTAGAATTCATTTTCTGACTTTGGGGAACACGAACTCAACGTATCTGATATCTAGAAGATTGGGAGTTACATATTTTTCCCCTATATGTACCACCATGCCTGGCTACGATTAAAATTTAAAAGAAAAAACTGTAAATACGTAGTTCTGAAAGTACAATCAGATCAAAGTAATGGCTTCAGGCTGGGCACAATGAGTGGCACAGGCCTATAATTGCAGCACTCTGGAGGCTGAGGCAGGACTGCTGAGAGTTCAAGTGTAGGCTACATCGCTCAAGGCCAACTTGTACTACAAAGGGAGACCCTGTCAAAATTTTGTTTTACTTGAGTAAATGCGGTAGGGGGAAAATTTGGCTGCTTGGCCTTATGAAACACTATATGCAACTGGGCATGGTGATGCATGCCTGTAATCCCAGCACTCAGGAGGCCGAGGCAGGAGGCTAGTTTACACTACACGGTGAGTTCCAAATCAGCCTGAACTAACATACCAAGACTTTAACAACATTAAACCAGGCATGGTGGCACAAGCCTGTAATCCTAGCATTCGGGAGGCTGAAGCAGGAGGATCCTTGTGAGTTTGAGTCCAGCCTGGGCTACAAAGTGAGTTCAAGGCCAGCCTGAACTGTATAGGGAGACCTTGTCTCAAAAAGACAAAAAAAAAAAAAAAAAAAAAAAAAAAAAAAAAAAAAAAAAAAAAAAAAAAAAAAAAAAAAAAAAAAAAAAAAAAAAAAAAAAAAAAAAAAAAAAAAAAAAAAAAAAAAACTAAATAGGAAAACCCAAATGAAAAATCATACACATTTAATTAAGAATGGAATACATATGTATTTATGTAGCATAAATACATACAATTAAGGGTGGCAGCCAGACACTGGATTTCACAGATCTTGTTACTCTTTATTTATTTATTTATTTTTTTGCGGCACTGGGGATTGAACTCACAACCTCACACTTGCCAGGGCAGGCACTTAAGCCACTGAGCCAAACTCCCCAGCCCTGGTTTTTTGAGGCAGGGTCGCACTATGTAGCTCAGGCCGGCCTTGCACTCGCGTTGTAGCCCAAGCCAGCCTCGAACTCACAACGCTCCACCTACCTCAGGCTCCCGAGTGCTGGGATTAAAGGCGTGCGCTACCACACCTGACTTCTTTATTTCTTTATTTTTTTTATTTTTATTTTTATTTTTTTTGGTACCGGGGATTGAACTCACAACCTTTTGCTTGCCAGGCAGGCACTTGTGCCATTGAGCTAAATCTCTGGTGAATTCTTATTTGTATTAGTACATGTTTGCAGTGCACAATGATTACAGTCTTTGAGGGTAGTTGGTACCTGAACTTAACGCATCTTAATTCTCTTCGAGTCCCTTCGCCTCCCTCCCCTCCCACCTCCCTCCATCTCTAGGTCCTCCTTCCTCCTCTAACTTACTCTGGAAGATTTTTTCCACTGCTCAGATCCATTTGTAGTTGGCAAGACAATATTTAGTGGGACTTCCTTTTTTCAGTAGTTAAGTCTTAAACAACGCAACAGATTTCACTGTTACTTGTGAGACATTTCCACTTTACTTCTTGCCTGCTGGATGTATAATTTTGCCAAGTCCTCAGACAGAAGTAGCTGGCAGATCCAGATTCCATGAATACTCACACAGAAAAGAGAGCGGGGAGAGAGGGGAAGAGGAGTTCGCATAAACTTTATTAAGCAGGTTCTGCAGGGAGATGTGAGGTTTAATCCTCCTGTGCTGGGTCTGGGGCCCGAGTGTTGGCCTTCCACGCAGTGAGGGGAAGATGAAAATACACAGCATGGCTCAGTGTAGGAAAAGCGGGCAGCGTTCTGGATCTTGGCACAGGGGTTTGAACCCAGGGCCTAACACATACCAAGCACATGCGCTACCATCAAGTGGACTCCCTAGCCCCAAAATGAGGCTTTCTATGAAAAGCTGCAGAGAATTTCAACTGGGCAGTTTTTCTTATGTATAGGAGAACCCTTGAATAATTTATAGCATCCTGAGATTTTAAGCAGCCAACACAGCCATTAGGATCTGATTTTAGCTGGATATCTGGTTTGCACAATGGAATTCTCCAAAAAAGAAGTATTAGGAAGGGAGAAAATGACTGCAATCCCTCTCAATTTCAAACCCTTGAGGAAACAAATGCCAATCTGAACCGTAGCTCATTCTGAGCCCAGATCACTGCCTGCAGGCGCTGTGGCCGCTAGGGCCCCTGTGCCCAGAGGGATGCCCAAGGGCCTGCAGGCAGGCCTCGCCTGCTTGATTACACAGCTGTGGTGACAGCAGGAAGCAGGAGCAAGGGGAGGCAGGTTTCCCAGCCAATCACAACCCATTAATTAAAAAAAAAATAAAAATAAAGGGAGACATATAATGCTCTAGTTGACCAATTTTTAAAATGTATTTAGCTGGATGTTGTAGCAGATACCCATCATCCCAGCAACTTGGGAGGCTACGGCTATGAGGCTGGAGCCCGAGAGTTCAAGGGTCATCTGGACAACATAGCAGGACCTCGTGTCAAAAACAAAAAGCAGGCTGGGGGTGCAGCTCCGAGACAGGGCGCTTGGCTCGCAGGTTCAGGACCCTGTGTTTGATCTCCAGCTCAGCAAAAATAAATAAGCAAATATTAAATAGTATTAAAAATTATTTCAGGCAATGAATCAAAAAACTCTAAATACACACATAATGCCAAATAAAACACCTCCTAGAAATGAACTGAAGATCTAGCAACTCCACTTCTAGGAATCTAGTCTGGGGAAATACTCAAGGCAAGCTAGATGGATAAGGATGTTCACTGCAGGATTCTATGTGATAGAAAAGCTGGAGAGAACTTAGTAAGTACATAATGAAATACCTGCTAAGGCGCACTAGGTAGGCGCTATGTGTGTGTGCCTGTGTACCTATGTGTCTGTGATCAAACCTACGCCAGCTCTACCACTGAGTATATCTCCAGCCCTTTTTTGTTTTGTTCTTTTGGGTTGTTTTGTTTTGTTTCATTTTGTTTTGTTTTGAGATAGGGTCTCACTATGTAGTTCAGGCCAGCCTTGAATTTACTATGCTGCCCAAGTTGGCATGGAACTCATTTCAACCCTCCTGCCTCAACCTCCCAAGCATCTCCAGCCCTTTCTATGTTTTATTTTGAGACAGGATCTTACTAAGTTGTTCAAACAGGCCTCAAACTTTTGATTCTCCTGCCTCAGTTTCCATGAGTGTTGGGACATAGGTGTGGTTTACTGGATCAAACATATCTGTAACATATTCTTGAGTAAAAAAAGAAAATTATGGATTTTTATGTAGCATAGCCCATTTTTGTTAAAAAAAAAAAAAAAAAAAAAAAAAAAAAAAACACAAGCACGTATATAGGAAAGGTCTGGGAAACATAGGGCTAACAGTGCTGACTCAGTCTTGCTGAAACCAGCCAGCAGCCAAGTAAGGGCCTTTGGAGCACAATAGTTTGTTTCTCTCTCTAAAATCTATGCCTAGACTTTGTTTCTTTTTTCCTTCCTTTCTTCCCTCCCTCCCTTCCTTCCTTCCTTCCTTCCCTCCTGACTCCACTAGAAAAGCTCTGGGCAACTCGGGAAGCTTTCTCGTGGTGCCAGAACAACTTCCTAGTGTTACAGGCAGCTGAGTTAGACAGAAATACTATAGGCAGTCAGACAGGGCTAAGCCCTCAAGGAAACCCGCACAGAGGACCAGAGGTCTTGGTGACCTTGGAAGAGACCTACACCTCTCCCTGCAGGCCAGATATCAAGACAAATGGCAAAACAAATACACCCATATGCTAAGGATTGATATTCTAAATAGTTCTGTATCAGTCTGAGGAAGTGAGAAATCAGCATCCCACCCTTTTACAGGAAGAGTCATTTTTGTCTTTAATTTAATCAATTCTACCTGAGCAATTAATCTTATTGGTTAACCATGGTTATGTCCCACCTTATGCCCGTCTGCCTTGCGAGTTCCCAGTTTTTCCCATCATGGTTTTACTCTATAAAAGTCCCTAAATATGACAGAATCTTTGGCAACCCACTTGGGCCCCCTTCTGTCCCTCAGACAGAAGCTTTCTTTCTCTCAATAAATATCTTCTGCTCTTACCCTCCGTTGTTCCTAAAATTCATTCTTCGATTTTAGAGAACACGAGCTCACGCCGTACATATAGTAGGCTGGGAGTTTCATTCCCCCACATCATTTAGAGGTCTGGGATCATTTTTCCTATATCATTTGGAGGCCCCAGTGAGATCGTTTTTCCTATATCACTAGTGTGTGCCCCCATGTGGGAGGGGAGGGGGAGCACATGGCCTGTTTCACCCAGCAGTAAGTGGCCTACAGATCTGCCTCAAGTCTATCTCCCCTTTTCTCTCCTCCTCCTTCTTCCTGTTTTTGGTCACTTGTTGCGGGTATGAGTCAGTAGAGAGCTGCTAGACAACCTGTTATTAACGCAGTCATAGATCATTCAGGTTCCATGTATGCAGCCTAGTGTGCTTTTTTCCTTCATGTTGCCGTTCTGTTACTATGCTCAGTTTTCTTGCTCTTGTATTTATTTTTTTTTGTGGCACCAGGGATCGAACTCACAACTTCGCACCTGCCAGTCAGGCACTTAAGCCAGTAAGCCAAACTCCCAGCCCTAGTTTTTTGAGGCAGGGTCGCACTATATAGCTCAGGCCGGCCTTGTGCTCATGTTGTAGCCCAAGCTGGCCTCGAACTCACAACGCTCCTCCTACCTCAGCCTCCCGAGTGCTGGGATTAAAGGTGTGTGCCACCACACCCAGCTTCTCGCTCTTTTAAGAAAAACAGCTATTGGTAATTTGGTCTTCTGCCAGTTCACCTCTTTTTTTTTTTTTTTTTGCCAGTTCACCTCTTTTGTGCTCACCTTCTCATCTGCATTTCCCCCCCAGATAGCCTTTTATTTCAGAGTATCATTCCTGAGTGCTTTCTCAGGGACTCGCTTCATCCCAGTCTATCCTTCCACTATGACTGGCCGCCATTTTGGTTCGTCATGTGAGTTAGTCACATGGGTCAGACATTTTGGTTCATCCTGTGGGTTGGCTGCATGGATTTGTCCATGTTTGTTGGCTGTTTTACTTAATTATGTGTATCATTTACATGGTTCCAGCATGCTTGTTTGCCTGTTTTTTGTTTTTTGTTTTCTTTTTTCAATTGGCCTCATGGTCACCAGGAAATCTCAGCCTTGTAGACAAGAGCTGAGCCTCCAATTTTAGGGAACATATTAGCCTTCTTCTCTTTCCTCTTTTGAATCAAGTCCCCTCCATCTTTCTTTCTTTCTTTCTTTCTTTCTTTCTTTCTTTCTTTCTTTCTTTCTTTGTCCCATGTTTCTTCTAACAGAAACTCAGTAAACATAACGCTAGGCCTGATGGTCTAAGCAGGACAAAAGGGCAGCCAATAAAGTTCAAGTCAAGTGGCTGTGAATGAGCCAAAGTAGAGCCATCCTTGTTCTCAGAATTCTTTAAGGTCTTTGTATTTGTTTTGTTTTATTTTTTGTCTTTTGAGACAGGCTTTCCGTGTGTAATTCAGGCTGGCACTGAGTTCACTATATAGTCCAAGCTGGCCTGGAACTTGTGATGATCCTCCTGCCTCAGCATCCCAAGTACTGTGATCTGAGATCAGAGGCATGTGCCACTACACCAGCTTTTCTAGTGATTTTTTTTTTCAAGAGGTTTCTATCTGTATTGTCTTAAAGCATCGAAATTTTTACCATCGGGGTAAATGTAAGAGACAGTGTTTCTCAAGTGGCTCTGTACAACTATTTCCTTTTCTTTTTTTTGAGAGAGGGAATCCAGTGTAGTTCAGTCTGGCCTCAAACTCACTATGTGCCCCAGGCTGGTCTTGAACTCACAGCAATCCTTCTACCTCGGAGTTCCAAGTACTGGGATTACAGGTATGCGCTACACCCAGCTACTATGACTATTTCTAAGGGAGTTCCTGGTGGGGAGCCCTGCCATGACCTCTTTTTTTTTTTTTTTTTTTGTACCAGAGATCGAACTCACAACCTCACACCTGCCAGGCAAGCACTTACACCACTGAGCTAAATTCCCAGTCCTATTTTTTGAGACAGGGTCTCACTATGCAGTTCAGGCTGGCCTTGAACTCACTTTGTAGCCCAGGCTGGTCTTGAACTCGAAACGATCCTCTTACCTCAGCCTCCCGAGTGCTGGGATTACAGGTGTGCGCCACCACACCCGGCTCACAATGACCTTTTAAGAGTGTCTCAGCTCACTAAGACAGTCCACAGTTTCGAGGGGGCTCCACCCTAATTCCATGGGAATTTCTCAGGGAGCCGATAGAGGGCTCCACCCTTTTCCCTAAGGAGCTAGTGTGCCACTGTATGGAAAATTCTAAGGTTAAGAGAGCCCTCAGGCAGTGCTCTACTCTTCTGGGAAGACACTGGTATTGTCCCAGCATAGAGCAGAGACATTTGCTTAGTAAGTACTTGAGCCTCATAAGGAATTCTTTGTGGACTCAACAGGTCTCCTTCAGCATGAGGTGCCGTCTGAAGGACCCAAGACCCAGTTCTCTCCATATATAGGGCCTAAGGTGAGCCACGGAAAACACCATGAGTGGTACTCCACAGTTCCCACCAACCTGGCCACGGGGACATACCCTTGATGAGTGGGAATGGTCTGACCCTGCCAATTTGCTTGTTTGTTTGTTTGTTTATGTCTTTTTGAGATAGGGGCTCGCTATGCAGTTCAGCCTGGCCTTGGGCTCACTTTGTAGCCCAGGGTGGTCTCGAACTTGCAAATGATCCTCCTGCCTCAGCCTCCCAAGTTAAAGGAGTGCACCACCATGGCCGGCTTCTTGCCAGTTTAAAAAAAGAATGACTAGCTTGGGATTTAGCTCAGTGGCGTAAGCACCTATCTGGCACATTCGAGGCTGTGAGTTCAATCCCCGGTACCAAAAAAATAAAGAAAGTATGACTTATCTGTTATTGCAATATGGTATGAAGATAGTATGAACTAGGGAATGGTGAGAAATGGGTTAAATTATGATACTATAGTTCAGTTAACTCATTTCTGCATAAAGCATGGAAAGTGGCACGAAATCCCTCCCATTCAGTCTCTAGTGACCCTTTATCTCTGGAAAGTCCCAGGAACTGTGGTATTTAGAGTGGACCCGAGCAGGAGAGAGGTGTCTTTGATGATCCCATCCCTCAGGACGACACGGGTCTCTCCTACCTATTCCCGCAGAGGCTGGCACCCTGGGGAGACCCAGGATTTTCCAACATGACCCTGTGTGGGACACAGACTTTTCTGTGTTCAACAATCAAAATCCCGATGAGGAGGAAAGGAGAAGGGCTGAGAAAAAGGCAGACAAAAATGATGGCTCTTGTCGGGCGTGGTGGCGCACGCCTTTAATCCCAGCACTCGGGAGGCTGAGGTAGGAGGAGCGTTGTGAGTTCGAGGCCGGCTTGGGCTACAACGTGAGCGCAAGGCCGGCCTGAGCTACATAGTGCGACCCTGCCTCAAAAAAGCAGGGCCGGGTGTTTGGCTCAGTGCCTTAAGCGCCTGCCCTGGCAGGCGCGAGGTTGTGAGTTCAATCCCCGGTGCCGCAAAAAAAAAAAAAAAAAAAAAAAAACAAA